>BMAO01026401.1:0-18267 GCA_019973975.1 Trichonephila clavata | reverse complement strand
GAAATAGATGTTCCTTAAGGGGGTTCAACCATGTGACAGGTTCAAAAAATCAAAATTTTTTCACGTGTAACATCTTTCTTCTCGGTTGCTGGAAATTTGTAGCAGTGATTTCGTGAAAGCGGACGGAAATGTGTAACAGGAAGTTGGGGAAGCGCGTGCTATTTAATTTGTCCAATCAGCGTGCTTGGTGGTGTCTCTTCTCTACCCTCGCAGTGAGGTTCTGTTTTTTCTCCTTCGTTCGGGAGGGGCTCCACTCCCCCACCCGTTGTAGTCTAGGCCATGGGATCTTTGTTTTTGTTTTGATTTCTCACTTTAGGATCAGAGAAGCTAAGTCCTTTAACTGGATCTTGTAAAGATATATCCACGTGGGTCCAACTCTAGTAGCCAACAAGAAACCAGCATTTTTTATATTGTTAAATTTAGCATTTCAAAATTTTTATTCAAAAACTTGGTTTTGTCTGCGCTTGACACTAAATCCACTTCGCATATAACAGAAAATCTTATTAGATTTCACCAAGCAGAAACTTGTGATCTTTACGCTCAATTGTCAAATTCTGAGGGCTCACCAAACAGATTTCGACGTTATTTCACAAAATTGTACGTTACTCATGTTGGCAGAGGTGGTTAGATAATGGCAAACGTGTTTCGATACCTGACTTCGATTGCTGCGTACAATTTAAAGGACCGGCCCACAGTGCAACTGTGTTGCGATCTATCGCAAACAGAACAACTCACATGTTGTGGCTCCTCATATGGGCATTACTTATCGTCAAACAAGTGGACTGGGTATTGTTAGTCAAGATATTGGAGACACATGTGTGCAGAATGCTTATTCGAAAATGGACAAACAGTGATTTCGGTAGTCGTATACATTTCTCCGAATCAAACGGTTCAAAAATTAAGGATTTTTTGCATTTTTACTTTTACCATCGACCGAAGGTGGTTCTACTCATTTAAAAAAACCTATCCCTCGCTTTCCATGATTTTGAGTGATGATTTTAAAGTTAACTTCAGTTTGCTAGTAGCCGAAAATAGCGTCAATAACAGTGGTACTGTTATTGACGCTATTTTTCAATGGTTTTTAAATACTTTGAAATCACAAGTATATGTGTCATATTTTAGTTATCATAAGTTAGCATTACCTCTTTTCCCGAAATTAAACAAGAATTAATTATTTTTGATAAAAAATTGCATTACTCCTTGTGTTAATTAAATAAAATTTTCATTGAAGATATAATATTCTATAGAATTTATTTCCAATCATACTCGATTCTTTTTTTTTCATGATTTAATTTGCTATTGCGAATTTACCACGATAACATGTCAGATGTTACACATAATATGCGACTACTGTAAGGCTCGTTTATTTTTTTTTTCCATAAATTGCTTCCTTAACATGTTTAAAATACGGTGGTAGAGTGAGTTTTTTTAAAATTCGAAGTCGTTATAAAGCTGTTCAGAGCGCTGAGTTGGCAATCGAAGTCTTGGCCTATTGTCTACAGTCGCTTGATACCATTGACCCTTCTATACAAATATACGTTCATACAAGTTTGTAGAGGTTTACAAGGAAATATCTATAGTCAAATTTGTTTCAGTGTTAGCCACCAGGCATCGCCGATTGAGGCTAAGTTAAGATGTTTATTGTTTTAATCTTACTTGAAATTTTAAATACGTTTTTCTGAAAACTGTGTTTTTCAACTTTACCTCTGTTATCACAAGAACGATGGACCGAATGACTGCAAATTATAGAGTACACTCAGCGTATATATACGCATCATATAGAATACGATCATTTCAAAATTCAAAATATTTCTATTTTTTATAACAAAAACATAAAAAAATAACCCAGAAATTCGAAACCTTTTCGTCAGAGGTTTGCCAAAAATCCAATTTTTGATATTTTCAATTGAGTTTAGTCCATTCGGTGCATTTAAGCTTATAGATTAAAACGAAGGTAATTGTTTTTATTTCAGATAATCCAATTAGCCGGAATCTTGGAGGAAGTGAGCGTCTATTTTGTTCTAAGCAGGTGTGTTCAGAGTGCTGTATCTCACGTTCTATTGGATATTTTCGGCTAAACATTTATATAATACTCTTAACATACATATAAAAATGTTAAAAAACTTAAAGTTCGATCTTTTTACTGGTCGTTAAAAATAATTATTTAAAAATGCTTAAAAAACAGGCCTCACTTGGGTGAACGCCCTTAAAAAGTAATTTTTGCAACAAGAAAGGCTGTATAATATGGTACCGACTATAACTAGAATATATCACCTCACCATTGCTGTTGGGAGAGATGAGTTCACTTACTGAGGAGCTTTGGTTTGTTTTTCTTCCAGACAGTGTTTTACTAACGCTATTTTTTCAGCAAAACCTTTTTTCGGCAGGGTTCCATAATGTACTGTCACAATTCCTGTTTTTTTTTGTCTACTATATTTTCAATCACCTTTAAATGTAGCATTGCTCCGTTGTAGTGAGAAATTCTTCTCTCCCATTTGAGGTATTTTTGGAATTACGGCATATTTATTTGAAAAGTTGCTAACTGGATTGATTTTACATACTAGTGTATTTTTGGAAGGCTATCAAGCAAATGCAATTAACTAAGCAAATAAATATTTAAACTGCAGTTATAAGAGAAGTTTCAAAATATACTAGGAACCATGAACACATGTGTTTTGTCAAAATAAATAAACAAAAAATAAGATTTAAATCATAAACTGAAGCTAAGTATGGAAAAAATTGTATTATATATTGCAGCTCTCATATTTTCACGGATACTACATGTTATTTTATCATGCTTTATTCAGTAAAATATTATATTAAAATGTCTAATTCTTTAGGACTTCTGGATCTAAGGATTTAAATGGTATTAATGGAAAATGAATAAGCAAATAGGTGTATTTATATAAAAAAAATCAGAAAACATGAATATTTTTTTCCAAAAAATTCTTTTGTAGAAAGTTTAATAATTTCATTTTCATAAAAGGGGCTTTGAATTATAAAGTGTTTAAATGAACATAAAGCTCTTTTAGTCTAATTCAAAATAATTATAATTTAACGATAATTAGCATTCTGAAATTCTACAAAGCAAACTTGAATGGCTAATTCATTCTTCTTTTCTTCAATAAGTTCAACAGTTTTTAAATCACAAAAATGATTAAAATATATTAGATGAAGTAATTGTGAAATTAATTTTAAAGTTCATATCATGTACTTGTAATTTATCTAAATCTTTTTAAAAAAAATAAATAATGAATTCTCTATCTTTTAATGCCGTGTTTAAACAACTGTTATTTCAAATCCATATAAAGAATTAAAAAAATACATGGCCATTATTTTTTAGCTCAAATCATCCCAAGTGAGTGAGTGAGTGAATATTAACTTCGCACTATTCAGCTACACGAGGCGCGTAATTTCAATCATCACGGGTAAAATATTAAAATTTTTCTTTTGAATTTCATGATAGATTCGTAAAAACCTTTGCAAAATTCAAAAGTAATATGTCACAAAAATAACTGATTTATTATTAAATTCGTAATTGAGTTGAGATTTAGAAGAATAAATCAGAAATTAGTCAAAATTTGAATAGAAAATAAATTTAAAGAGCACTGATCTCTTAGGAATAAAATAGTATAGGCTCAATCTTCGCCATTTCTTAAATAACACTTTCCAAAACTTGAAATCCATATTCTAATAAATTTCAACATATCTGAATTGATTTTTCCTGCAATCTCAATACAATTTATTTCTCATTTTTCAAAGTTTCTCAATACAAGTTTTCCTCCAAAATTCCACTCATGTTGGATGGCAACTTAAATTAAAGATCGAATATAGTTTGTCCGATAGCTTTCAGACATACGAAATTCTTAACAACATTAAGGGAACTGTTATTGATAATTTAGGATCAGCTGTAAAGTAAATACTGATAAATATATATTGAACAGATTGTCATCCATTCTTACCTGAATTAGATTTTTTTTTTCATTTGTACCATATTTTTTAACTTAATGCATTCCTTAAGCCAATGAACGCATTGAAGATACGAATTTCATTGCGTTAACAAACAATTATTCAAGCTATTTTTAGAGCGCAGTCTGATTATAGAATTCTAATAAATTTATTTATATTATGAGCGAAATTTAATAAAGTTAAAAAAAGCATACCGATTTCCACTAAATAAATTATCAAATCACTTAGCAATGTATATTTTCACAAATCTATAAACAATATATAAATAATATAATAATTCAGTGGTAAAGCAAATAAAAAAGCATACGAAACATATGTTTTCCTTGCTAACAAATTATCGTTTGGTGAAATATTAAAATCGACTAAAAAGTTTCAAGTTATTTTTTAATCATGAAATTATTTTTCCCACAAAGAAAATTGTCCTGTATCTGCATATTGAGTTTAAAATAAAATGCCGTAATAAATAAAAATAATAAAAATTTCTGTTATAGATTTGTTTTAAATTTAATTATAAAATTAAAAATTGTACATAAGTCATACTACTTTCTGAAAAGACAACTGAAAAGAGACAGGAAATTTAACTCTAATTAAATCAGTAAACACCAATTTATTTATTCCAAAGTTACTCTACTAATTTCAAGGTTATTAAGTGCATTGTTTTTTTGTGTGATTTGGACTATAAGTTATAAGATAATTAGATATCGAGGAAACGACTGCTCTCTTCTATTTGGGCCATGATATTTGTAGAGTTGAGAGGAGTAAGTATTGAGAGCGGTTTTTCGAATACAAATCCATTTTGTTTGAATGCTTTAAGTTAATTAATTCAAATTCACACTCAGGAAATATAGTAAAGAAAAAGATACGAAAAAAAAATAAATAAACATGTTCCACACTAGAGCCTTAGTACAAAAAAACCAAAAAAAAAACCGGAAGCTTAAGAAAACTATTACAAGATATTTATATAGTTAATATCTAGTTATTATACACAGTGCGGCAAATAAGCTTTAAGACTCGTCCCAGAGCGCAGCTTGTCATATCACCATGAGTTCAAATGTGCATGTGTCATAATGCCTGTGGTTTTTTCTGACACACTGCCAACAAGTTGTGGGCATTTCGTTTAGTAGGTGAGAGAAAACAAGCATTCATCGCGTAAGTAAGTTTTTTAAAGTTGATTTTTTAAGATGGAGAAAAGAGCTATGGTTAAAATTAACGCAAAACTTGGTAAAAGTGCTTCGTAAACATACCAATTCAAGAAACAAGTTTACAGTAGCTGTTGTTTAACTAGATAAATGTTTCTGTGTGGTACGAACGTTTTTTGGATGGAAGAGATAAGGTAGAAGTCAAACTGCAAACCAAAAAAAAACAAGGAAAATTCCATCCAAAATCAAAACAATACTTATCATATTCTTCGATGCTAGGAGTATTATTCATAAAGAATTCGTTCCAACTGGACAAACAATTACAGGTCAGTACCACTTAACTGTTTTAAAGCGTTTGATGGCCAGAATTCGTAGCATTGATCCAGAATATCTGACTGAAAGGAGTTGGTGTTTGTTTCACGGGGCACCCAGTCACACCTTCCTTATTTTCGTCGATTTTGGGCAAAAAAATGTCTGTGTGTTGAATTATTCACCGTATTCACCTGATTTAGCACCCTGTGACTAGTCCGTATTCCAAAAACTTAAACTGAAATTAAAAGGGTGTTATTTTGACGATATTTTGACCTTACAAGTAGCTTCGATGCATGCCTTGCAGGCCATTCCACAAAATGATTTACAATACGGCATTCGATTCCTTAATAAATCGCTGTAACAAATGCATTGAAGCCGGATGATTCTGTTTTAAATAAAAACTAAAACAGGAATGAATTTCTTGTTTCCATTTCTTTTTACGGGTACGGTCATTTGCCGCACTGTGTATATTTTTGTCTTTATTTTAGTTTTTCATTTGTTCTTTTGATTAAGATCTGAAAAAATTCATAAGCCCTTAAAGCTTTTATCGATTTACTTCGTTTTATTTTCTATTTTTAATATTTCCTTTTAAACTAAACATTCCTGGTAATGTGGATGGTTATTAAATTATTTTAAATCCTAAAAATCCTTTACTTAAGCCTATTTGGTTTTAAAATATTTATTTAATTCGTTTCACGCATTAAAAAATAAAATAATAATGCTAACTTTCTGTTAGCATCTGTAACTTATATATAATATATTCCTACTTTACTAATCCTGACAATTCTGTGTTTTATATTTAACGCATTAGATCTTTCTTATAATGATCTCTTTTTTGAAAATGGCTCCATACAAACCTCAATTGTTTTACACCGTACTGGGCTCAGTTTATGACGGCCACATGATAAAGGCAATCATGTTTTTTCCATTGAATTCAAAACAGACATTTAATTTGTGCTTGATGTTATATTTATAAAATTTAGATAGAATTTCAAATCTTTAAACTGGGTAAAGATGTTTAATTATCAATGAAACAATTCATCAAAAAGATTTTAAACTTAGAAAATATAATTTTACACTTAGAATTTTATAAATTTACTTTTTAATCAAATGCATTTTGCTTACTTATGTGCGTTATTATTGTTTATAAGTATCTATTTTTCAAAAGGAAGTTTCTGTCAGAAATAACAGTTAGCAACTGCCAAACGTTTGAGCTGATTGGCTGAAAAAATACGTTTTTGTATTTAACGTGTGATTATGATGTCACATGAATTTATGTACTGATTGGCTGGAAACACGAGATCGTAATTATAATGTGACCATGACGTCACGTGAATTTAGTTCATTGGGTAACGCATATTCATAGAGCACACTTCAATTTACAGAATGTTTAGGATCATTTATTTTCAAAAATTATGTTCTTACATTTTTTTTTACAATACTATTTTTAACTCCTTCCTAGCTCAGCAATGAAAAATATGTTTTTGTAAGTATATTCAAATTTTCAGAAATATATAAGCACAGATATATTTTCATAATACGAAATTAATATTTTTTTAACGAAGACATTGTATGTAATAAAATATATAATTTCATGTATGCTCATTTTAAATATGGCTAAAAATCATAGTTCAATAGGGTGATTCCATATTTCTACATTCCGAATGCTTTAACACTTTTCCGTTGTTTTTTTTTGCAAAACGCACAAGATAATTTTACTTAAGCATATATCTTAAAAACTAATTTTGACGCATCTTTATCTTTTACATTTCAATAATTTTTGTACTATTTAACTTCATTGGACTTTTAGAGCTCCAAGTACTATGTGATTTACTATTTCAAGACTTGAATTTAATTATGTAGGCAGAAAAATAGGAATATATATTTAGCATCTCTCCTCTCTCTCTCTCTGGTAATAGATCAGTATATCTCAAACCACTGCTAACGCTTCATTGAGATAACTTATATTTCACAAAACATCTACATTTCTTCACGAAGAATTTAAAACCCATTATCTGCCATGTACAATCTTCGACTTTACCAGACTGTGTTTATTTGAATCAAGATCTGAATGTACATTTGGCTTGGAAGATCACTAGCTAAATTCACCAAGCATCTATACTTCATTAAAAATTCAAAACCCCCTCCATCTGCCATGTAAAATCTAAGATTTTACCAGATTGTACTCATTTGAATCAAGATTTGAGTTTACACCTCAATAAGATCACTAGCTTATTTCACCAAGCATTTACACTTCACGAAGAATTCAAGGTCTACCCCATATTTTGTAAAAATCTCCGACTTTACCAAATTCTATTTATTTGAATCAAGATCCGAGTATATTCGGCTACGAAGATCACTAGATTATTTATCCAAACTTCTTAACTTCGTCACGAAGAATTCAATAACGATTCCATCTGCCATGTACAATCTCCAACTTTACCAGACTGTGTTTATGTGAACCAAGATCTGAGTGTACATTTGGCTACGAAGATCACTACTTATTTCTCCAAGCAACTATATAATTCTTAATGAAGAATTCAATATCCACTCCATATTTTGTGTAAATCTCGGACTTTACCAGATTGGGCTTATTTGAATCAAGCTCTGAGTGCATTCGGTTTCGAAGACAACTAGCTTATTTCACGAAACATCAACTCCTCCCCATGAAGAATTCAAAACCCATTCCATCTGCCATGCAAATTCCCGACTTCACCAATCTCTTTCTATTTGAATCAAGATCTGAGAGTGTAGATTTAGCTATGAAGATCAGTAGCCGTAATACAATGATCCATAATCCGTCCACTATCGTGAATATGAGCTAGAAAGAAGTTTTTTAAAAAAGAACTAACCACATAAAAATAAACTTCCATTGAGTCACGTGATTTACTCTATGTCTGCTTCAAAAAAAATACTACTCAATAATACATTATTTCTTTTTATGGATTATATTTATAAAAGTAAAAAAAAAGTAATTTATTTAAAAAAAGTAAATATTTTTATTTATAATTTTAAGAGTATTACCCGCGATTATTTTAAAAATTAAATGGAAAACGGTTTATATTTTTCTTGTATTTAAAAGAGTTTTTAATCTTTTTTTTTTAATTTTCTTTTTTTAAACATTGTTCATACTTGACTAGTGAAACACTTATTTATTCACCAGGGATTTCTCAGTTTTAACAGTTGAACATCAATTTTGTACTATATCTTATTCTGCAGTAATCAATTATTATTACTATACCAATCAATAACTGACCATTTACTCGAAATGAAGTGGATCTTATAAAAAAAAGAGAATACTTCCTAAGCTTCCAATCACGTTCCATCTTAAATAAGATGAATGAGAATGGAATGATGGATCGTGTCTTCTGAAATTTCAATCTCCTTCTACGAATATTTATCCTGAGAATGAGCACCTCTCTCCATTAACTTTGTTTTTTAGGGTCAAGGGCAATGGTGCATTTACATTCGCTTGTAATGGCTGAAAAAAATGGCACGTATAATTGAAAACGTAATTACCGTATTTATGCAAAAGGGTCACACATATCCTCAAAGTTTTCAGCAATATTAAGATATCCGACTGGTCGCGACTGCTTTTTTTAAAAAAAGGAGGTATGGGGATTTTTTTGTTACTTTTAGATTTGTTTAGTGCATTTTGAGAAAAATGTGCTAAAATTAAGAAGAGGAAAAAAATTATTCTTACTAAAATGGGACAAAATGGGTAACAATTGACAAAAATAGCATAAAAGTTGTACATACAGTACCAAAGGTTTATGAACAAATTTTCAATTTTTTCAATCTAATGTGTTGCTAAATTATTCATTTTTGAAATGACCTTCAGAATAAAAAGTATTTTTCTTTTTTACAAAAGCTAGAGCACCCTAAAATTGTGAATTTTGCCAAAAATTGACAATTTTTTTTATGATTTTATTTTATGGGCCGTCTTATTAGCTGTATAAAAATACCAAGTTTATGATTTTACTTTCACTAGAATAAAAATTGCAAGTGTTTTAGTAAAATCAGATGCCATTACTTTAACCAAGATATGTTAAAATTTAAAACGCGTTTTACTCGAATGTAATTTTTTGAAAATAATCAAACGGAATCAGTGATTGCTAAAAAAAATTTTGAACATAATAAACTGAAATTTTTCTGTAAGTTCTGTGTAATAGTAGAAGGGTTTTAACCTTCAGATTTATCAATCACTGTTTTATTACAAAATTTACAGTCCTTTATGCGAATATAATCACTGTTTTTTTAAGCAATTTCTTATAATAACTGAGATAAAGTGCTCCAGTTTTTGTCAAAAAGAAAATATCTTTTGTTTTGAAGGTGATTTCAAAAATGAATAGCATAGCAACGCATTAGCATGAAAAGATTAAAAATTTGTTCATAAACCTTTGGTACAGAATGGGCCGCGTTTATGCTATTTTTTGTCAATTTTCACCCATTTTTTTCCATTTTTGTAATAATATTTTCTTTGTCTCTTTTTAATTTTAGCATATTTATCTTAAAATGTACTAAACAAATCTAAAAATATCAAAAAAATCCTCATGGAATGTAACACAAATGAAACAAACTATTATAAATATATTTGAATAAAATACGAGATTATTCTTATGTTTGTCAATTTTTTTTCACAATGGATAACAATTTTCTAGACACATAAAAACCAGACCATGAAAGAAATTGGTTACTTTTTCTTTAGTACATGTAACGAAAAGTAAAATTTGAAGACTGCTTATTTTTTCCAAATCCTCATTTTAGCGAAAAATTGTAATTTTTTTTATGTTTTCATTTAATAGCCTCACACATTTAAAGTTTTATAAAAATATATCTACTTTTGTTTCTAGGACAATAAGGTGTGGGTAAATTTTTATTAAACTTGAACCATAAAGCCCTTCTAGAGATTTTGGAGATGATGATGATGAATACTCAAAGGAACCGAGCTCACCCGAAAAGGGTTTAGAGCTACAATCCGATCCCTCGGGAAGCATCCACCCTCACGTCCAGTCTTTATTGCAAACAAACAAAGTTTACATTTTACATAACTCCAGCTTTCGTTAAAAACATAAAAAAACAATAAAATTATCCAAAACAAATGCACCAAAAAGACCACAAAAACATGAAGCAAAAATAATAATAACATTTAAAAAAAATGTTTCTTTGGAACCAAGCTTTCAGTTGGTGCAAGAGATTTTGGTGATGTACCTCGTAATTCCAAGCAAAGATAAAGTGTCAAGGACAACGAGTGACGAAATATCATTCAATCTCCGAATTTCCTCACCTCGCTATCGAGAGGACAGAGCCTTGTGATATTTAGCGTGCCTTATATCTAGACACGGTGGTTTTCACTGCCAATAGGACTCGAACTCAAAACATACCGGCCACAAGTTTTTGACAACGACCACAAGGTTAGCACACGTGAGAGTAAATAGAAGATGAATCTCTTAAAACCACAAATAGGTGTTTAAAAAAGACGTAAGAATTCAATCAATATGAGAACATAGTCACAAATATTCAATGCAAAGCCAGATCTACGTACGGGCGTAACGGGCTGCAGCCTAGGGCCGCTGGGTTCTAGGGGACCCGTTCCCCGTTGACGATAACAAACAGAAAAATATGCTTACAATTAAAATAGTAAATAAAATAAAAATAAACCTGTAAAAAATCAAAACAACAAAAATAAAATTCCCGAAAATATTATAGCAAATGTATTTTATTTTCTAGAGAAAGATCACAATTTACTTTTGTTCTTCCGCTCTAGCACCAAATATGATGAAATTAATGATTAATAGACAGTGGCTCTATCATAGAGCGGTGTCGACGGGCATCGAGCATTTATACAAACGTAGTGGCACTATTTTTGAAGCAATTTATTTGTGTGCAATAATAATTCTAAGTTACAATAATTCACTGAGATTTGATGCTGTGCCTTGTGCAAAATACCTGAAATTAAAATATATTTAGATAACTGTTTATTCAAGTTTCAAGTAAAAAGTAAGTACCATCATAACTTCCTAAATTATTAAGTAGGAAGATTAAGTATAGTAAGTAAGTAAGAAGTTACCATTAAGTATTTTCTGTATTTTCACAAGTTTTCATAGAATGAAAACATCAGGATTTCTCATAAATATGTATGCCGTTTTAAAAGTTTGTGACGAGTAACAAAATTACTTCTATAGGATGGAAAAAATTAACAATCGTTTTATGTGGATTATGGAGATTCCCGCAAGTAGTATGGATAAAATTAAAGCGGATTTGATTTTCGTAATAAATCGTTTTTTCTCCTAAGTATTCAAATTAATGCATAGTTATAAACACAAGATAGTCCACACTAAAGAAAATGAAAAAGAACGCACAAAAATTCGGCCGAAAGGGAAACCCACAAATTTATCAAAAAAATGTAGAGCTATTGCGACATTCATATAGTAGCAATGCTGAATCTTTTGAAAAGATGCAATCTATTGTAATAGTTGCTTCCTGCTGCTCTATCTATAAAAACTTCATTCAAAAGCAGTTTCCAACGGAGAAAGGCAGATGGTGTAGATATAAGCAAGCTTTTTGTGACGGAAAAGAATAGTTAGAAAAATGACCAGACGTTTCTAAATTGGTCGCTAAAATGATAAAGCTGACCTTCTCAGCACACTGTGATAAAGATTAGCTAAGAAATGTATACACAAATAACATAGTGTAATGTAATATTTAACAACGTCTTGTACCTTATTTTTTTTAAGATAAAGGTGTTTTCCTTAGCTTACTGTAGTGGTTGACTTCATTTGCCAGTAAGATGTTTTACTTAATGTGTATTTTTAAAGTAATCTGATAAAGAGGAATTCTCAATAAAGAACGAGACACTCTTGAAAAACATCTGTTCTGATTTCCTCATCGATGACAATATGGAGGTTTGACTGTATATGGAATTAGGGAATTGGGGAAATTGGGACAATCTCAATACTCATATGACATAAGTTCTTGTGGCTTCGACTGTCCCTCTAAGTTGAAAGATCCCCTCTGTAACTGTAACTTCACGTGGTATCTGTAATCCGAGCAGCTGTTATTAGCAACCAACACCTTAATAAGTATATCTTACTGTTTCCAAAAAGTTACTAAGCTATGTGGGGTGTTTTGTTAAAGGGATGTAATTCATTCCCCCCCCTTGCTCAATAAGAATGTATTTTTCTGAATTGATCTACTTTACTTAATTACATTTATATCAGACGAATTTTGTGGCCTCTCTCTGACATCTCCCAATACCGTGATATCAAAAATAATACACATAAACACAATTGATCATGTATAAAAAGTTAGTTAGAATCAAAACAGCCTATTCTTTAAAAATTATTAGCAAAAAATGTGTGTGTGTGTGTGAGATTATATAAAATTCCATCACAAAATATTAAATTATAAGAAATTAATACACATTTGAAATATCAAGCATTTCTTACAATACACTTGGTTATTAAAGGAATAGATTGCAGTAAAATATGGGTTTTATTAGCAGTCATCACTTGTAATTTCAATTAAATTAAATATTTTAATAAACTTAAGGTATCAAGTATATTTATATATCCATCAATGAAAACTGTTTGTTGTACACATTACTTAGAATTATGTCGATATTTATCCCCGGAAGTGGTATATCGTTCAACCAAAGAAGGTCCTTTTCCATTGTGCTAGTCTGTTTAAAACTAGTCCACGGCTTTAGAATACAATAATATGACGTAGGCCCGTGGGTAGCCTAGTGGTTAGAGCATCGGACGCCAGACGGAAGGCCTGGGTTCGATGCCGATGCCACAAAATACTCGCCGAGTACAAACGGATAACTTGTTGGTTAAATCGTTGGTCCGAATAGTGTCGCCTCTATCGTGAGCAAAATCATGCTGTCACCTTCATGGCTAAAGCTTAGGCTAAAGACAAACGTATCTCTAGCCCGTTGCCATGAGGAATTTCGTGGTCCTCGATCTGACGACGTCAGACAGGTGGCATAAGCAACAACAACATAAAATGACGTTGACACACAGTGCTTCTATAAAAATTTACTTTGTTCGGAGAAAAAGTGGGGGGGGGGGGAATGAACGAGGGCATATTCCAAGAACGATCAAATTCATAGTTAAGTAGTATTTCTTGATTTTTCATTTGGGTGTGCTCTTTTTTTATAACATATTTGCTCTCATTTTCGCTTACAGTGTGCGATAGGAGCTTTTTAATTTTTTCGTACGAATAAATCCAACAATTTAGTAATTTTGTACGCCATCAATGAACAAAATGGGGCTGGTTTATGTGTTCACCATGTTTAAGGATATATCGCTCAACATACAGGTAATAATTTTTTCAATTATATTGTGATTCTAAACATTAATTTTGTATTTTATACTATTCTTTTATTTTATTCTTTTTTAAGGAGAGTAAATAAATTTTAGGTTGAAAAACACGCTTCTTTCCCCCAATAAACCGCAAAACAACGCGCATCTTTGCGAAAAGCGGTGGCAATGGGGGGCGGGATTTCGCAGGTTTTCATTGGCATTTAAGGGGTTAATATGAAATAAGTGCTTAAAACAACTTTGGTGAATCATTATATGATTGGAATTTGAATTATAAAGGCTTATCATTGTGTAGGTATTAATTTATTATAAGTTATTTTAATGAATTTGAATGTTGCCTCTTAACTCACTGCTTATCAAACCAGTCATAATTTTCATCGTGCTCCCCCCCAATGCAATAACAATGTATTAAATGCAAAAAATAATGTACTTTGGCACTAAAAAGCTACATTACGATCTTAATTATATACCGTACAAATTACCAACATAAGTATTTTGCATACAATTTGTATACGATTTTGCACATGATGAGCCCATGGGAGTCAATAGTTATTATTAAAATTGTTCTTGACTTAGTATTGATAAATTGCCAAAAATATATTGTACAGTACTGATACATTTATAAGTATATTATATCAGTGTAAATGTGTATTTTTTATTTATTATGTCAAAATGTATTTTATTTTGTAACCTTTCAGGGCAAATTATTATTTTTTTAAATAATCTTTTATTTTCGAATTTTTGATATGCTCGCCCCCGCTTTGTAGAATAAACACGCTTCCCTAGGGACTTGCCCATAGTTTGAGGAGCTCTATTTAATGGCATTAAATTCCAAACATTGTATAAACTTTCAATTGAAACTTAATCGATAATTCAAAACTATGTAATAAAATCTGCATTTTTACAAATTCTCAGAACATTAACTAAGTTTTATTTTTTTGGTTTTATCATATTCTTAAAAAATAAAATTTAAAAAACAAATATTTTTTGTGATATTAAATTTGTACAGTTAATCCACTGAAAATAATAGTGTTACATATAAATATTGCACGATCAATAAAATATGGATGATGAAAAACATAATTCATTTAAAAATATCAAAGTGCTTTACTTTTTATTTGAAGGAATTCTAAGAATCTAGAAGGAAAATAAACTACGGAAAAAAGAAAGAACGATAAAAGTTTGAAAATGCACCAAATAATAAGTAAATTTAGTTACTATCAAGCGAACTTTCTCGATAAAAACATTTTTTTTTTACAGAATTCAAAATAATTTCATTTACCAAACGATCCATTTACTTTTGTTGCTAAAATTCATATGACAAACTATGTGATTTAATTAGAATCAAATACTACGTAAGGTTTACCATGTTGGCGTTTTCAGCGAGTGACTTTTCGCCAAAGCCGACTAACGTTTAAATCTTTACATAATTTGACGAAAAATCTTCATAAAGCGAAAAATTCATTCATCAAATATATAAATTTTTCCCAAGATTTCCCATTTTACGCATACTTTGAATATAATTGAAGAAATATAAAACTGCAAGTATTTTTATGTGATTTTTTTATTTCTGCGATGCATATAAATTAATTTTTATGCATTATTCTAAAGAAAATTATGTATATCTGAATAAAAAGAATTACTTTCATTTTATAAAAAATTTTTTACATATTTTTGAAAATTAAGTTCATTAGATACTGGTAAAAGCAAGCATGGAAAAATAAAAAGAAACATACAATCATCCATGCTTTTTCTATTTCATACGTAATATTTAAGTAGCTAAGTGCATGTAGAACTTACAGTTGCTAGTCTTATTTTTTTTCTCGTTTGATAATTATTCTTAAAAGCACTTACATTTCTATTTTAGAGTAGATATCGTATAATATCTAATTTTTAGTTATTCTAAAACTTATTCAGGAATGTTTTTTTGTGTAAAGTGTGTAAACTTCTAGTAAAATATGGTATCTATATTTTAAACTTAAGAAAGGTAACTCTAAACAATAAATTTTAATAAAAACAAGTTGTTTGATAGCCTCATATTTTATTTCACAAACGTCATAGACCTCGAATTCAATAATTGGAACAAAAATGCTTATAGCATGTTGCCACAATCTGAAACAAATAATATTTGGTAATATGTCATAATTATGAAAAGGTTCAAAAAATACAAGTAAATATTATAAGAATATAGTAATTAAAATTATCATTAAATATAACATTAAATAAAATAAAAATAACTTTTAACAATATTTAGTTAAAATATACTTTTAAAGTTGTAACTCTCTGATTCATATTCTTCTCTACAAATATTATTAGCGCATTCTGTTATGTTCTTTTGAGAAAACTGTTCATCCTGCTTACTGCTAATATATCTTTTAAGTTTAATGTAAGAAAAAAATATTTTTTCAAAGAATAAATAATGCAATTTCTTACATGGACACAATGGTTCAAAATAGAATGTTACTTAAATCAATTAGTTAACACAAATAATTCAATTACTTCACTTAGATAATTGATTATTTTTATAAGATTATTTCGTTAAAGCGCTGCTTTTAAATGCCATTAGTTATCAATGGAGGGGATTATTTGAATTTTTTTCTTTATCAATATTTTTTCGAGTATGCGTGTTAATGTGCGGACAAAATAGTCTGAAAAATGAAAAAAAAATGCACTTGCAAAAAAAAGCATCTAGAAAAAAATTGAAAGCTTTAGAACAAAATGGCTTAGTTTCTCTATTAAAAAAACTTTTCTTCATAACTTTTTAAAAAATCGTCTTGTTGAAAAAACCTGACTTCATTGAAATTTTGCTCTGTATTGAGTCATCAAGTACAATATTTATTTTAGTGGATATTTTTTTTCATGGAATTATAGAATTTCATAATATATTTCATGGAATTTCTTTACGAAAAGCTCTCAAACAGACATGCCCAACCTGCTACAAGTGCCTAGTTATAGCTCATTGCACTAAGAAATTTAATAATTTAAGAACAATGTATTACAACTTTAGCAAGGAAAAACACTCATGTCCATAAATTAAGGTTAATTCAGAATCACACAGAATTTGAACACTAAAATAAAAATTTCACCTGTAGAATTATCACACACATCTTGAAAAGAATATGCAAATTACAGGAAACCACCAGATGGCGCGGAAAGTACGTCGCAATGACGAGAGTGTAAGAGAGGGGTATATAAGGAATGGTAGCAAAGAAGTAAAATTGTTCACAAGCGCTTTAAAAGATTTTCAGTGCAATAACCGCATAGTTATGGCACAGAAGGAAGCATTTGGATGATTTTTTACGTGGTAGAATTATCGGGCAACTGGAATGTGGACGTACCCATCTGGAAGTATCTGAGGAACTTGGAATCGCCCAGAGTATCATCTCCAGGCTTCGGCAACGATTCCAAGATGATTGGTAATGTGAGTAGATGTTGCAGCACAGGTCGCCCCGATGTTACAACGCCGAATGATGACCGGTATTTGGCAGTTACTGCCAAAAGAAACAGAAAGAGCACATCATCAGACCTATCTCGTCAGCTCTCTTCAGCTACCGGTACGACAGTTTCAAGGCAGACCGTGTACAGACGCTTAAAGCACATTGGTCTATTTGCTCGTAGGCCTGTCAGATGTGTTCCCTTACCGCAACACACTGTCGCCTGCGATTAACATGGTAGAGAGCATGCATTGTGGACACCGCAACAGTGGTCTTGTGTGATGTTTTCCAACGAGTCCAGGTTTAGTTTGCAGTCTGATTCTCACCGGACTTTCATATGGAGAGCGCCAGTACCCGTTACCACCAAGAGAACACCATTAAACGGCACTGTTACGGTGGTGCAGGATGGCTCGTTTGTGGAGGAATTATTCTTGGTCCAGAACTTACCTGCATGTTCAGTGTGTAACGATGACAGGCCTTATCTATAGGGATGTCATTCTGGAACAACATGTACGTTTGTTTAGGGGCGCCATGGGTGCTGAATTTCTGTTTATGGATGACAACGCCCGTCCTCACCGTGCAAACATTGTAGACGAATGCTTCAATCGGAGGATATCACCCGTATGGATTGGCCAGCATACTCACCGGACTTGAATGTAATAGAGCATGTGTGGGATATGCTTAGCCGACGAATTGCAGCCCGTCAACCCCTCCCACCTGTCTACTGGAACTTCGGAGGGCATTGCTTGATGAGTGGTGTAATATTTCCCAAGATCAGATTGATAATTTGATACTCAGCATGCGTAGCGTTGTAAGGCCTGTATTGCATCGTCCGGGAGACATACTCCGTATTAACCATCATACTAACCATGTGATACTGTTTTTTGTAAATAGGTCTTTTTGAAATTTGGTCCAGGGAGTAAAAATCGCAATTTTTATTAATTATGTCAAACATATAGCATCTTTTTTGCTATTTACCTTTTGTTTAATAAATAGACTTTACAAATAAGTCAAATTTGTTTTGCTTTGTCTCTTTCTTTGCCTGAACTTCATTATCCTTAATTTATGGACATGAGTGTATATAAGTTT
>BMAO01026400.1:0-34691 GCA_019973975.1 Trichonephila clavata | reverse complement strand
GTGTCACTAAATCTATCGTGGCAAGAGGCTAGATTACGATTGTTGTTAGCCACAGCTTTGAGCCCCTTGTAGGTGACAGTACGTTTTAAGGCCCTATCACACACATATATTTGGAGCAATCACTTAGGACTATTTTTTACGCAGCTAAGGGTGAAGGGTTGCCGTAAGCAAAATGACATGATCTGACGTCAGCCACGCTCTATCTCCATACTCAAAAATTACTCGCCGATTTTTCTGCTTCGAAAAAGGAGTATCCAATATTATTTATTTTATTTCGCTCGCGCTTTTGTTGAGGGGGGGGGGCGCAAAGAGAAATGGCCATTCTGCTTAAAATATTATACACCATTAAAATATCATACACACTATCTGATGAGTTAGACGAAACCGAAACCTGCCATCTTCACCGCCATCTTGTTTATGACTTAGGGCACCGAAGAACCCATTTGGCAGGAATTCTAAGCAATCTTTATTTGGAACAACTTTTTCAGCTCACTGGGTGAGTGAGTGAATGTTAACGCCGCACTGTTCAGCTACACGAGGGCTTTTGGGGACGGTCCGCGTAATTTTGAGCCATAGTCAAGTGACGCGGACGACACCTGAGCTGACACCTCCCTCTCCTAACTACCATACCACACCCCACCAACGGGAGGACGTTTGAGTTCTCGACAGATTTAACGTGCATCGCTCCCCTACATGATGGGTCTTCAGTGGTACTGGGTTCGAACTCATGACAAGCGAGCCATGATCCTATGCCTTGACCACTTGGCTACCGTGGCCACTCAGCTCACTGGGGAAAAGTTGTTCGGAGTGGTTTCTATGGCAACTAGGTAGAAATTGTTCGGAATTAGATGGAAAATTGCTCCAAGCGTGTACGTGGGAAAGGTCTTTAGTTCTATTCCATTTCAATTTTGAGGAAGAACACGCCTGGATGGTCAGATGGGCTATCAGCCCTCCTTCCCTGCCACCAACCTCTCGAGAAGACTTCCGGTTCGGCTAATATTTAGAGTGCCCCACACCACACAGGCACTATACGTTTACAAACACCCATGCCTTCTCTGGGATTAAAGCCCGAGCCCTTCGCAGTCAGCGTTACTAACCACTGTAACGTCTGAAAGATACAACGCTAATGCATACCGGATGCTTAAAAAGTTCATTGAGAAAGTAATATACGATAGAAAAAAATTATATGGATATGAAAGACATAACATATACAGGTATACACAGGTATTGAAAAGGAAATGCCAGTAAGCGCTTTTATTTCTGTCTTTTGTTGTTTACGACGTAAAAAAAGGGATCACTGTAAAACTATGAAACACCGAGAAACAGCAATGAACAATACGTAATGTTTATTTCGAAATAATAATCCAAACACAGAACGAGAATTAAGTCAGATCAGAGTACGTTGTAGGACCACCTCATTCAACACTTGAACTACACGTCTAGGTACAGGGTGAATGAGAGCAAGGATGGCCCGCCATTCCTTTCAAAACATCTGCCATAATTTGTCTTTTGAACACGACAGCGGCACCCCATAGATATTTCTTCATCGCGATTTTTTTTCCTCAAAGAACTTTTGAAACATCCGTTATTCTAATTACAAGTATTAGTGAGTATCAGGGAAAATGAAATACCAAGTAGAATTCAGAAAAAAGATGCAAATCACACAATGTGAATGCAGTTTACTGAGCTATGTAAATCGGCGCTTCTCAAACTGTGGGGAGCGCCCTCCTTGGGGGGCGTGATAATCTTTGTGGAGTATGCAGGCATATCAAAAATAAAAGATTTAAAAAAATATTAACTTACAGAAAGGAAGAAAAAATATTTTCTGACATAATAAAAAAAACACTTTTACAATCATATAATTCTTAATTTTTTTGATAATTTATCAACACTAAGTTAAGAACAAGCACAATAATTACTAGTGAATCTCACGGGTGACACATTTTAAGTGACAAAAAGTGACATATTTTATGGTTTCATTTTATAGGCCATCTCTTATTAGCTTTATAAAAATACCACGTTTATTATTTTCCGTTCACTAGAACAAAAACTACAAGTGTTTTAGTAAAAGCAGATGCCATTACTTGAAGCAAGATGTCATACTTTATAACGCGTTTTACTCAAAATGTGTTTTTTTTTTAAAATTCCCAAACGGGGTCAACGATTGCTCAAAAAATTTTGAAAATAATTAACTGAAATTTTTTGTGTATGTTCTGTATAATAGCAGAATTGTGTTTAACCCTCAGATTTATCAATCACTGTTTTATTACAAAATGTACAGTCCCTTATGTGAATATAATCACTGTTTTTTAAAGCAATTTCATATAATAACAAAGATAAAGTGTTCTAGTTTCAGTAAAAATTAAAATATCTCATACTAAAGGACATTTCAAAAATGAACAACATAGCGACGCATCAGAATTGAAAAATTGAAAATGTGTTCATGAACTTTTGGTACAAAACGGGAGGCGTTTATGTTATTTTTTGTCAATTTTCCCCTTTTTTCCATTTTAGTAATAATTTATTTTTCTATTCTTAATTTTAGTATATTTTTTTTTAAATGTACAAAACAAATCTAAAAACAACAAAAAAAGTCCCCATATCTCCATTTAAAAAAAAATTGCCGCAAGTAATTGGATACCTTAAGATTTATTAATGGTGTATATCAGTGGTTCCCATCCCCCGGGCCGTGGTCCAAATGGTACCGGCCACCCAAAAAACATTAAATTGTTTCCATTTTATTAACTTTGATGCATTTTTCTCGAGTTTGTGACTTTCCGTGGAAATCCCTTTATATTCCATGTTAATTTCGTTTGTATTCATTTTTTAGTGGAACTGTATTTAATTTTGAAGGCATATTTAAACAATTAAATTAAAGTTATTAAATCAAAATAATCTAAAATATAAGTACCCACCCCTTCCACAGTGAGACGCGGTAAAATTATGAAGCATAGACCATTTCATAGAGAAAAAAAGGTTGGGGTTTATATAACCTATTTTTCTCTGAGAACAGGATTCAATAATCAAAAAGATGTCGTAGTACCGAAAAAGAAAACAGTGCAGAAATACAACTTTTTAGTTTTTCTGTTCTAAAATGAGTCATGTAAGACCTTCATATTCGTCGTTGAATACAATTGTAATATTTAGTTAACCCACATTTTCATTTGCTGTTTTTCCAGAGATCTGTTACTTAGTAAAAATAGTGACGCAATATCCTGAAAAACTATTGATTCAGTCACGCTCGTGGTAAAGATTAACATATTTTCATGTCTGAGATATTTCCGTCTTACAGAATGAATGCGAGAATTAAAAATTATTTTTTGAAAGGCAACAAATCGAAATTGATAGAAGAAAACGATATTATTGTATAAATTGTTTCCCAAGGAATTTTAAAAAAAAGTTTTTAGAATGAAAAAAGAACAAAAAAAATTAACGCAATATTAAGTAAATAAAACACTCAAACATATTTATTTGTCAACACTTTCTTTTAGCAGATTTGATTACCGTGAAATCCGACGTATAATGCGTACCTTTACTTTCTAGCTGCAATTTTTAATTTTGAGGTATATTCGCCGCATAATACGCACCCCTTTTTTTACGAAGGAACCTGTAATGTACGTTAGCAATGCTGTTATGTTTTAAAGCCATTTGTTCGAGGTATTATTCAAGGATTTTGAAAAAATAGCATATTTCTAGAAAAATAACCCTTTAAGTTCATAATGTATGGCATTTCTTAAAAAAAAAAACAGTTTTCAGATCTTCGTAGAAGTTCAGTTTTCTTACGCACATCTTTTATTTTTGAAGCTATCTTTTTTTATACCAGGCGTATAAAGCGCACCAGTAAATTTTGATCTCATTTTTTGTGTTGCGCCTTATACGCTGGATTTTACGGTAAAAAAAACCTCATTTCCACCTAAAACTAAAAACTATCAAGTGATAGTTTATTTTTAATTTGATTTTTAAAAATTCTTCTATGAAAAAAAAAGAACGATTTTTCGAAACAAATTTTGCTCAAACGTAATGAAGCAACGCGTTTACGAACTTTAATTAGCGTAAAAAATTATTTTCTGGTAGCAATGAAACAAATCAACAAGGAAAAATTGTCAACGTTAATTTCGAGAAATGTATTTCTTATTTTTAATTTTGTGACGTCTTTTATAAAGAAAATACCAAAAAGAAAAAAATTTATTAATTCAGAATAAATGTTTAACTTAATATATATTTTATTGGTAATAAAACATGTGTATATATATATACACACAACACAGTGCTAAAATTAAAATAAAATATACAGCTAAGAGCAGCGTTTCTCATACTGTGGGGCGCGCCCCTCTAGGGGGCGTGATAACTTTATGAGGGGGGGGGCGTTAGTATATAGAAAAGTGAAAAGCAAAAGATTATTTTAAAAATATTAATTTACTAAAAGCAAACAAACAAAATACATTCTGACATAAGATACAAAATACACATTTACACTTATAAATGTATCATATTACTGCACAATGTATATATTTGATAATTAATTTAACAATACTAAGTTAAGAACAAGTTTAACAAATGCCAGTTGCTCCATGGAAGTGTCATATGTAAAAATACATACAAAAAATAACACTATCTTGATCATTTGTACGGTTTATCATAAATATCTTAGCTGCCGATTAAAAGTTGCGTGATTCGCGTTTCCCAATACCACCGCTTTCCACGTAAGTGTATATTGGGGGGGGGGATGAAAAGGAATAAATAAATAAGCCCTTTTCTAAAATAAGTAAACCCTTTGCAAACACTGTCAAGGTCCTTTTATTGCATTCCAAAGCCTTCGGAATAATTCTACGGATAGAAGTGCACAGTAAAGGTTGTTCTTCAGAAAGACATATATACGACCGGGGTATTTAACGCGCCGGGTGAGCTAGACGAGTACATATGTCGGTGGAATTTAAGATGTTTAAGTCGTATTGTAGCTTTAGCGTCAAGAAATATATAGCTTTTTTAATTCAATACGTTGTTATTGTATAAATATTATAATTGAAAACTGGGTCGCAAATATTGAAAGTTTGAGAAGCATTGGCTTAGAAGAATAAATTGTTCTATCTGCATATTATTTCTTAATAGAATGTTTTACTTTCATAAAAATTATAAAAACTCAAAAAGTCAAACATTTATATAATTTAAAGGTTTTTTTTTTTTTTACTTATTTATTACCTTTACCTTTCAAAGGATTATGAGCCTAATATTAGCGTATAAATAACGAAAGCAACACACGTTGGCGTGGTGTATACATTCTAAAGCAACACAAGAGAAAGAGACCTTGTAATTCTGAATCACGAGCAGATGAAGAGGACGACTTCTTAGCTGACACTCACTCTACAAACTTCCACATTACGCCACACTTGCGGACTTAGAGCCCCGAGAGCTTTAACTCGTATTGGCCCTTCTACACGGTGGTCTCAACTGGTAACCACAAAACGCTCCCATAATTCAATAGGAATAATGCTGGTCACGAGTTCGCGACCATGACCAACTAGACTATAACGACCACAAAAGTCTTTCAGATAAATGTTTGATTTGGGGAAAACTGATGTCCTGATGATAAAGTGCAATGACTCAAAATGAGTCCCCGTTACTTCTCTTTGATTCAGTTTAAAATGTTGAAGGGTGAGACAGAAAATGTGAAAACAATTGTGTTAAACTCAATTCCTTTATAAAAACGTATTTATTACTCTAGGTTTGAGAGAAGGAACAACAGAATCCGGCTTCTATTATCCTTCTCTCAGAAGAAAATAAATGATAATTTATTAATTGCCCTTAAATGTACCCATAAGTCCAGAGTTTTTTTTATTACAGTTAGAAACTTATACATTCAACAGAACCGTCTCCTATATGGAATTTTTACTTATGTCTCATATGATTATCCCCCCCCCCCCTCTAGTTTAATCTGTCATCGCTTTTCCAGGAAAAAAGTCTTATAAAGGGAACCCGCTGCGTAGAGGGACTAATGTTCGCAAATCTATCAAAGTTCAAAGTCTTCCCTTTGGCGTGGTGTGGAAGTTCGAAGAGATGGGTGCCAGCTCAGGTTTCGTCCTAATCACTTGATAGTGGTTCCAAATTTCGAGGTCTGTCACCTATAGAACTCGTGTTGTTTCATAGTGCGTCATCTATAAAGACTCACTCACTTATCTAGGGAATTATTTTATCCAAATGGAGCTGCGGATTGGTATTTACCATTGCAGCAGTTTCCCGGGAGCTGGTATCACTTTTTAGTGTGGCACCATATAAGTGGAAAACCAATCACCGCAATATATGACGTTCAGTTTCCTCCCCAGAGGGAAGCTCCTGAGCTTTGACAATGTAAAATGGAACCAAGCGCACCAAGCCAAACAAGGTACTCTAGGGATCTTTAACATGCCGCATAATCATACGACATGGACGCTGTAGATTTTCTGCATCAGGAAAATCCACCGACTTGCGGGTCGCATTCATAACTTGTGTATAAGGGCTGCAACAAACCAACTACACCACCAAGCCAGCTTATAAAGGGAAATCAGAAGATGTAATTCCTCTGACCTATTTATACAAAAAACTTCAGGGGAAAAAATTAACGTGAGTGCAAGGGGAAAAAAATAGAATTTTAGAATGAAGTATAATAAAACCCTATAGAATATCGTCATAAAAATCCCAATATTCAAATTAACAACATTTTCTTTAATATATAATCAAAATTTAGACATTAATTTCGAACGAGTACTTTAATGAGATTGTGGATCACTTTTACACTCCTAATTCAATCATTTTTAAAAGAATTATATTGCAGTTTTTAATAAACCAAAAAACGAAGTTAAAACGAAAAATATGTAGATTTTCTATTGTTATTCAGTAATATTTGTTATCGAACAGCTATTATTCCCATTTAAAACAAATTTATGACTCTTCCAACTTAAAATACTTTTCTTTCTTTTTTTTTTCTTATCTCGGATGAAATGATCCATTGTCATTTCATTGTTTAAATGTTCTTCACGCTGGAACTAAAACACCACGGTCTAGTGATGACAGTCTGGAATGAAATCTTCAAAGAATCTTCCGAATGAATAACTGTGTGGAAAAGGGAATTGATGTATCTTGCCGGTGAACTTATCTCACGTAAAATAGACGTAATTTAAATGATAAAAGCCTAGGTGTTGATCGGCAAGGAAGTTGGCGAGATATATCTAAGAGTTCCAGATAAAAATTACTGTTTTACAGCGTTGTCCGTTTGGGAACATTTTTTCCGCAGTCCTTAAAAATAGATACCTTACTTACTCGAATCTAAGCTGTCCTCGATTCTAAGCCGCACGCCTAATTCTCAAAATGTTTTTCTGAAAAAACGTTGTCATCGATACTCCCAATTCTCTACACGTTTTTGAGAAAATATTTAAAAAAATTATGTAAAATGTTCATCAATATCCAATATTTTTTACAAAAAAACTCTAATTTCGAAATAATTAGGAGTTAATAATTAAGTTATTTTATCAGTATTAAAAACTTTCAAATGCATACATGTACTCTGTCAGTATCAAGTTTTGAAAATGATTTGTGTGTCACTCCCATTGTCATAGCTGACTTCGGAACTGGTGACGTCCGTCGCCATTTCACAACACGGTATCATCCTTTATGCCATCCAGTTCATTTGTTATATATCATTTTTTGAAAGAAATGTTTTATTAAGTGAGTGAGTGAGGGAACATTAACGTCGTACTGTTCAGCTACACGAGGGCTTTTGACGACGGACCGCGTCATTTTGAACCATTGTCAAGTGACGTGGACGACACCTGAGCTGTCACCCCCTCCCCTAACTACTGCACCACACCATCGAGAGGACGTTTGAGCTCTTAACAGATTTAAGGTGCATCGTACTCCTACACGGTGGGTCTTCAGTGGTACTGGGATCGAACTCATGACACGCTAGCCATGATCCGATACCTTAACCACTTGGTTACCAGTCACAAATGTTTTATTGAAGAATGTAAAAGAATTATTAAAGACTATTGAACATTTACATGCAAAAATTAAATTTTGTTTACTCCATCGATGTGTATATGTTTCATCCGTATCAAATTTTCAGTGGCTGCTGTTCTGTTTTCGTTTTTTTTTCTGCTTATAAAACTGCCTCCTTTTTCATAATTACGTCATAGTGAACTCTTGATGCTATTACCGATAGCTTTGATGTTTAGGTGATCAAAATAAAGTAAAACAAAAAAAAACTACTAAATACGAGCAGACAACGATGTTTAGTTTGGACTAAAAATTGGAAATAAACTGCGAAATGGGATAAATCATGGATGCAAGTGGACATAATGGACGGTTACATTTTTCCTTTTAAAAGGGGTGGTAGCTCAATTTCTTCCATTCCACATATTTTTTGCCTTCGATTCTAAACCACATCCGATTTTCAGTAGCATTAACACCGATAAAATAGTGCGGCTTAGATTCGAGAAAATAGGATATGTCCAAAATAACCGCTTTTCGGAGACTAATTTTAAAAAATTTCTTTAAATATCAGTTGTTTCGTTCTAAAAAAAGTTTATTTTTATGTATTTGATTTGGGTTGCACTTTGTAGCTCTGCACTAGGGTTATTTGATTCTTGTACAAAAATCAAATTCTTTATATATAATGGCGTTCATATTCAAAACCAAGTAATATAGATTAATTCTCACGATTAAAAGCAATCATTAAATATTAATGACTGCATCTATGACTAAATTATTGTTGTTTCAAATCCCTTTAAATCCAGCGTGAGTGAGTGAGTGAATATTAACGTCCCACTGTTCAGCTACACGAGGGCTTTTGGGGACGGTCCGCGTAATTTTGAACCATGGTCAAGTGACGCGGACGACACCTGAGCTGGCACCCTCCCCCCTCTCCTAACTACCACACCACACCAACGGGAGGACGTTTGAGCTCTCAACATATTTAACGTGCATCGCGCCCCTACACGGCGGGTCTTCAGTGGTACTGGGATCGAACTCATGATATGCTAGCCACGATCCGACGCCTAGACCACTCAGTTACCGCGGCCGACCCCTTAAGTCCAGCAGGTCACAACCAGGGGTCGGCTGCGGTACATCAAACCAACCTACCAATATGATTCAGGATACCACACCGCAGGAAATATTTGAAACAATTCGGTTCCAGAAACAATCCATGAAGAGTTAGGGATCAAGATTATATATTGATTTATTATAAATATATCTATTAAAATAAGAAATAAACAATAATAACAATAAAATAACAAACTCCTTCAGTATAGTTAGTAAAAAATAATACTTTAACCTTGTCCCTACGCCGCTCTAATTATCTCAATATCATTGGGTACAAAGTGAGACTTTCATTTCGACACACAACTCTGAACATTTAGTTGTTAATTAACTTTTTGTAGATATTTTTCGTATCAGAAAAGATTTCTTCGCATAAATTGTAATATTCTCTCTTGCGAGCCAAAAGATGTAGGAGGGTTGGAAGGAACACTAGCCATAGTACAACATAATAATCTAATTTATTCATAATATTAAGAGGGCACAGTACGATTCAATTGTCAAAAATCGGTCAAAAAATCAAAGCTAACTTTTTTAATCTAAATTATTTTTATATACTTTTTTATAACCTCACAAAATTTTAAAGATCTAAGCTTAAAAAACGCAGAAGTATGATACCTTTTACGTTCGTTTTTATTCACATCCCTATGGCAAATCAAAACTTTAAACTGACTTATCTCGGAAAGATAAATTAACCAGTTTGTCTACATTTAAAATACACTAAGGCTTTTTTTCTAACAGCCTCTCTACACTTGGGGTCTTCAGTGGCACCAGGATTCATACCCATCATTCGACAACAACGGCCACAAGTTCATGACCACCCCCTCCAAGCATAAGAGACATTTCAAGTAATTATAGAAGGTCCACGTGATACAAATCAAAGTATGTGTAATTTTATAAAGCAGTAAATTTTTAATACAGTGAGATCTACGTTAAATAGAAAAGCTTCTTCTTAGTAAAAATCTGCCCTTTATAGAGTCAAAAGCATGTTCTTCAAAATGTTTATCAGCCGTAAGCCACTGGGCATTCAGATGGACATCTAATCAAATTATGAATTTTCAATCTCAAATTATAAACACTTTTAGTATTGTTTCTTTTCAACAAACAAAAATTAAGGAGGTAGGTTTATGAATTTCGGCTTCCAAACACATTTTTCACTTTTCGCATTTTAATAAAATATGAATTTCTACGCTTCTAATGGTGCAAAAATTATCATTCTACGTGCAGTAGAAGTATTTTCAATAATTTTTTGAAAATGTTTTACCACCTGTCAAAGTCTACTAAATCCGTTACAAAAATTCATTTTTCTCAAAACTAACATTTTTACCATATAAGGAACATTTGTTTCAAAACTACTGCATTTAACAGCTTATAACTTTGCATAGTTAATAATTACACTCTAGTACATACTTTAATCGAGGGATTTTTTCAAAAAAATATTCTGACTTAATTTATAGCATTAAGCATCATGAAATTTCACTGTTTTTGAAAAAAAATCCATATCCTTTTTATAAAATACACAATTCCTCAATTTGTAAAAATAATACGTGTAGTTTCAATAATTTTAGAATTTTCAGCTCATACAAACGTGCAATATTTCACAGTTGATTCGAAGGATCTAAACTTTTATTTTGTTTTCCCAGCTTGTAAATTTTCCCCAAGTTTCCAGACAAACTTAATTTAGGTAGAAAAGATAACTTTGCTCTGAAATGAAAATTCTTCAACAGCTTTCGAATAATTTTGGAAATTGCTACCGCCATTTCTTTTCTGTGATACATTTCCATTCACATCTTAGAGGATTTTCCAAATAATCTTTGGTTTCTCTAAGCAATTTTGATTACTTTTGGCTGGTTTCTTATTTTCAAAGTTTACGATCTTCAATTTCTAAACTGACTCTATTTTTCTTTATTTTTACGATTTAAAAATCAATTTACATAATTGAAAATACTTTTTCATTCTTGTGTTGACTTTATATTCTATTTTACTCGTTCTCTCGAATGTTCCTTGTCATCAGAGTTAAAAAATAAAGGAATTTCTATCTACAAATTTCTGAAGAATTGGAGAAACATGTCTTATTTTCATGTAAAACTTTGAAACAAGTGAAAGCATAATAAGTAAAACCTTATGAACTAATATTGTAACGGGTTTATCTACATTTTTCCTAATAATCATTTTAGGGAATTACTTTTTTAAAATATTATTTAATTGAAACCTTCATCCCGAAGAAGACACGATATATGTAAATTATGAAGTGTATTTAAGTACAGTAGAACGTAGTTTATCCGAACGTTTATTATCCGGAGCGTCAAACAACCGGACCAGTGTATATATACTATACCTTGGTCACTGTACATTGGTACAGCGAAAAAAAGTAATTGTTTTACACAATAAAGGTGAAATTGCGACATTTTGCTTCTTTTTCAAACACGTTTCAGTAGAACGTCGTTTATCCGAATTAACTGGGACCGGACACCGTTCGGATACGCGATTGTTCGGATAACCAAAAATCGAATGCGATCCATGCAGCATATGATACTGGACGCTATACAAATATTGAAAATCATCACATGCGGGAAACGTGCTTGAAGAGAAAGCAAACTAGGTGCAAAATGTCGCAATTTTACCTTGATTGCGGAAAATAATCACTTATTTTTTGCTGTACCATTATACATCTTCGTTTTTTCAATGCAAGGTCTCTGATTATTTTGACCAGCAGTAGTTGAGTAGGACAGCACTCTGATTGTTGTTCGTGTCACTCTTTAGGTGTCGCTAACGCAAAAAACGGATCAGCATTTAATGGACACTTGCTACTTTCGTTGTTGTCCTCGTCTTCACCCGTTTCATCGTCGACAGGGTCGGATTCTTCTTGCACGGAAGTCACTATATCGTCATCATTTAGCATGTTTATCAAATCGCACAACTGAAGTTCCCAAATATTCCTTACCTTAGGTTTTCCCGTCACTTTTGGCCTCACACGAAACAGTGGAGCATTGCACTGCTCAAAACGTATCATGACTTTGGTCCGGTTATTTGACGCTCCGGATAATAAACGTTCGGATAAATGACGTTCTTCTGTAGTTAAATAAGGACTTGGCTTCAGTCAGGTTTTGGGCCCCCTAGAGGCGTGGGACCTCCCTTCCCCACGATGCGGGGGTGTACGTTACGCCACTGATTAGACGTACAGACTTGAAATTTGACAAGAATGTGTCTTGTTGAGTAGAGATATGCTATGAATGGGTTTTATGAAATCGACTCGTTCGGGAAGGAGAGACTGTAGATAAAAATTCCCATGTTTGAACTATTGAACTAAAAACTTGAAGTTTGGAAAGCATGTTGCTTTTGTTGAGTAGAGATGCGCTAGGAATGAGATGTGTTTTCATAAATTGACCCCCAAGAGAATTAAGGGATCGGCTATTGGATAAAATATCAGTAGCGTAACAAAAAATGTTAGGGTCTCCCTGCAAAATCAGGTTTTGGGCCTCCTAGAATGCTTCCCTCCTCGTGATTTGGGGGTGTAGTTACGACACTGAAATATATATACTATTTTTGAGATTAAAGTCTTGTTCTTTTTAAATCAAGAGGCGAGGGCTATAAAAATATTTATGAATAAAATTGGAAGCTTAATGCTAAGATTTGGATGTCAATAACTTTATGTAGTTACCGTTAAAGTGTGTATAATTCAGTTATTTCATAGAATAAACTAGGTATTTCATGAAATAACTAGACAAAACAATTACAGTACATTGCTGTTTGTAAAAAAATGAAACACCATGAAGGAATCATCAGAATTAAATGAACTTTGCAGCAAATATCAATTATAGAATGTTACGTCGAATAGTAAAGTTTTAGAGCCTTAGTTTTAGTTCTGATTCTCTTCAGCAGCAGTAGTTGAGTGGAACAGCACTCTGATTGTTGTTCGTACCACTCCATTAGTTGTCTCCAAAAAAAGCAGAAAAACGCGTCAGCATTTGCTACTTTCATTGTTGTTGTCCTCCTCTTCATCCGTTTTATCGTCGACAGGGTCGGATTCTTCTTGCACGGAAGTCACAATCTCGTCATCATTTAGCATTTGAAATACCCAGTCATGCCATCCAGATTTCTACATCAACAAAACTCAAAAGGGCACGTATACACCCCCTCACTTCGAAACAAACTGACCTAATATTCCGCGCAGATGTTTACAAATCACACAGCTGAAATTCCACAAACATCCTTCACCTTGGGCTTTCCCGTCACTTTTGTCCTCACAGAAAACTGTTGAGCATTGCACTGTTCGAAAACGTATCTGGACTTCTGTTCGGATATTTGACGCTCCGGATAATAAACGTTCGGATAAACGACGTTCTACTGTATATTAAATTAATACAATCCAGTTATTTTATCTTATGAGATAAGTCGGTTTAAAGTTTTGATTTGCCACGGCGATGTGAATAAAAACGAACGTAAAAGTTACCATAACTCTGTGTTTATTTTAAACGGGGAGCTTTCAAATTTTTTAGATCATACAAAAGTATATAAAGGATAAATTCGGCTAAAAAAAATTACAATTGATTTTTTTTACCGATTTTTTTATTAATTGAACCATGCTGTGTCCCCTCAATTACAAAAAAAAAGAATTTCTGGAAGATTAAGTACATACCAACTAACAACACAGCCAAATCGAAAACTAAAAAGCCTACATGTAACAAGTTTTTCAGACATCAAGGGGAAAAAGTTAAAACAGGAATTTTCTAAAATTGGATTCAATTTTTCCCCCCTCTTTTTAGCATTCAACTCCAGACATAATCGTCTTAACTTTTTACGTCAAGGTTATTTTACGAAAAATATGCTTAGACTAAACTAAACATTAAAGAATAATTTCACGAAACGAAAAGAATTCAGTTGCACGAAAAGGCTTATAGGACATTTAATAAACACAGCTGTTGAAAGCGAGATTTATTTTTCTGACGTTTGTCCAGAACTTATACACAGAAAATTTCTAAAACTTTTTTCCGTAATGGATGACTTGATTTCATGTATTTTCCGCAAAATAAATTGCTTTAATAGTAAAGCATGTAGTAACGTGCGTAATTTTTTTTCGTTATAAAAACTGCACACCGTTTATAGAATATACTTTATAATCATAGGTATATTTTTTTTTAAATTTTTAAATATTACGCCAAAAGAAACAATTTAAAATAATGATTGCCGCAGAAACTTGTTTTTAGAAAATCTCTGCAAGACAGATGAAATCCGAGAAAACATTCTATTATTATCAGAGATGGGTGTTATAATTTTTAAATCCTTCATTCCATTGGTCAGTTAGACGATAATTCCAATAATTTCGTCCATTTTTAACACATTGATTTATTTCTTTAGACGACACAGAAGACACGTACACAGCACAAAGAACATTACATAACTGATTCTGCAAGCTAAAAAAAGTATAACTCTCAGATGGACTTGCAGCGCCATCTATTCATTTTACATTTAATTTACAACAATGGATGTAATTTTTAAAAAATTAATTCGGGAAATTAAAAACAATCTATACTAAAAGCTTTTAAAAACCTTCGGACTTTCTGATGTTTAGAAATAAAAGTACTGCATCAGTTTGGGAGAATGGAGGAATGTGCTTTTTGGGTACATACGAATTCGCCCCCTCTCTTCTAATTTCTAGCGCTTTCTCGAAAAATACGCTTACGTCATAGATCGTGATGTTATAGATTTCTCCAGTAATTTCCAGAAGCCCCACTCCCCAAATCTTGTTAAAAACTTAAGCAATTTATTCACAGATGGAAAAGTTCATGCGCAAGGGCATTGCACAAAGGCATACGAAATTTGGTACTCTGAAAAAATAATCATGATGTTCACCTCAAATCGATTTATTTTTCTAAATTCGCCTTAGACATTTAAATATCAATGTTAAAGCAATTTTGGATGCACTCCCAACCCAGTTCTTAAAACTTCGTGTGAGTGAATATTAACGTCGCACTGTTAAGCTATACTCGAGGGCTTTAAGCAACGGCCCTCGAAATTTTGAACCATGGTCAAGTGACGAGGACGACACCTGAGCTGGTACTCCCTGTCCTAACTACCCCACCACTACCACAGGAGGACGTTTGAGCTCTCGACAGAATTAATGTGCATCGCTTCCCTACACAGCGGGTCTTCAGCGGTACTAGGCTCGAACTCATGACACGCCGGCCATGAGTTCATTACCTTAATCACTAGGCTAACGCGACCACTTCGAAAGATTGCAATTTTTGCGACGTCTAACAAGAAATGATTAGAAGAAGCAGTCCCCATAAGTCGCTTGATCTCTAAGCCAACTTCAGCTTAATTGAAGTATGATTTTCCTTGTGAAGGAAAAAGTTTAAGATATCCATCATAGTTTAAACAATTTATTCCATCAATTTATCGAAATCTAATCAAAACATTTGTTGCCAGATTTGTAACATTTTTAATTTGGCAACTGTCGCACGCAGACGATCCTATAATTTTATTAAACGATACAGCCGGCAAGAATGGTTGGGTCCGTACCTGCCGAGCCGACTGACACAATCAATCCACAAACAGTATCAGCACCACACAAGTGGTACGCATTATATCATCGGGCACGTCCTATAAATGTCATCGCTTGCTCTGGCTACGCAAATCGTCTGCTATTAAAGTCTAAGCCGGAAAACTTGCTGCATCACCATACCTTACATGAGATATCTGTTTTTAATGCGACGTTTTTAAGAATAAGGAAATTAATCAATCAACTCTAAAAAAAGTACTGAAAAAGGTCAACTTTTGATTTTTTTCCATTAAATCGCCCCATCTATACAGTAGAACGTTTATTATCCGGGAGAGTCAAATATCCGAACCAAAGTCCGGATACGTTTTCGAACAGTACAATGCTCAACAGTTGTTTCCTGTGAGGCCAAAAGTGACGGGAAAACCCAAGGTGAGGCACATTTAGGGGATTTCAGGTGTATGTGATTTGGTAAACATCTGCGCGGAATATTAGGTTAGTTCGTTTCCAAGTGAGGGGGTGTATACGTGCTCTTTTATTGAGTTCTATTGATGTAGAAACCTGGATGGCATTTTGATGCAGAAGATTGTGGATTTCAAATGCTAAAAAATAACGAGATAGTGACTTTCGTGCAAGAAGAATCCGACCCTGTCGACGATGAAACGGATGAAGATGAGGACAACAACAACGAAAATAGAAAAGGTCCATCAAATGATGATGCGTTTCTGCGTTAGAGACAGCTATGGAGTGGTACGAACAACAATCAGTGTTGTCCTACTCAACTACAGCTGCTGAAGAGAATCGGAAACCTTGCATTGAAAAATACGAAGGTGTAAAATTGTACAGCGAAAATTAAGTGATTATTTTCCCCAATAAAGGTAAAATTGTGACATTTTGCACCTAGTTTACTTTTTCTTCAAGCACGTTTTCCGCATGGGATAATTTTCAAAATTTGTATAGAGTCCAGTATCATATACTGCATGGATCGCATTCGGTTTTCGGTTATCCGAACAATCGCGTATCCGAACGGTGTCCGGTCCCAATTGATTCGGATAAGCGACACTCTACTGTACATGCAAATCGTATGCATACGCAAAAGATACGGCAATCATTCAATATATAAGGTGAACATTTAGGCCCTTTTTTAAAAAAAGAACGGAAGGGAAAAAATTGGTGGAATTTATACAAATTTTCAAATGAAAAAATACTAAATTAATTATCGGCTATTTTTACATGCTCTATCCCCTTCCTCTGTCAAGAGAGAAAAAAGCGAAACGCTATACGCATTTAGTTGCAGAGCATGCTACGTTATGTGATTTCATGTTTTATTCTTGAAGATAGCTTTAATATTTACTTGTGCTTTGTATCAGAAATACGTTATTTAGAAGATTACGCAAAATGTTTGTCCCTCATTTAAAATTATTTTAAAAATTAAATTTTTTTCTTCATTTGCCCGGATTGGACGAAATTTCTAATTAGAAAAATTGCTTGCCAGATGGATCGTTGAGTATTATTTTTAAAAATCACCTTTGCTTAGAAAGGATACTGTTGCGGATATCTCTCTATATAAAAAAGTTTTTCGTGTTTGCTGTAGTAAATTTATCATCACAATCACATGCACAACCATGCCAACTAGGCCCAGATGGCAACTCAGATTTCGCATGTACTGTACTATTTCAATTAGAGTGAGTGAGTGAATATTAACGTCGCACTGTTCAGCTACACGAGGTGCTTTTGGCGACGAACCGCGTAATTTTGAACCATGGTCAAGTGACACCGACGACACCTGAGCTGGCACCCCCTCTCCTAAGTACCACACATCACCAACGGGAGGACGTTTGAGATCTCGACAGATTTAACATGCATCGATCCCCTACACGGCGGGTTTTCAGTGGTACTGGGCTCGAACTCATATCACGCTAGCCATGATCCGATACCTTGACCACCTATTTGAATTGGAAACTATGTGCTTCGTTTCATACAATGTTGCCAATACGGTTGCGATATTACATTATTGCAAGCTGTCACAGAAAAATGTCGTAACGATTGCCTAGACTGGAATCATTGCGCGAGAAGAAAGGTGTTTCATACGAAGACTTATTAACAATCATTGGAATTAAATACTCAATTTTTCAGGAAGCTGCGAGAGGTGCAGATTTATCAAAGAAATGAGGACTTTAGAAATAAAGTGTTACACGATGCAGCTTCACTGACGAATCTAACTGAAGAGGAGCGTTAAGAACGAGCTTTGCGAAAAAGAGAAATAAATAGATTTGCATAATACATGTAAACTACAGTTTTGCAATTTGAGCAATCAGTGTGAATAGTTGCATAATTTGTACAATGGTGGTTGGCGAACAAGGAGTAGCTCCCTTCCCAGTTTTAATAAGAAAAGAAAAGACTAACATTTTGTACGATCAAATATTTCCCATTTTCAGAAGTCATTCAAGCATTAGTAAAATTAATCGGTCCTTAATTTTATCTTTTGCCACCCCCCCCCCCCTGGGAAAAAAATTCAATAACCGGTTTTTTTATTTTTTAACTAGAGTTTAGACTTTGTTTTCTAATCTCCCCTTCTCGCCTGAAAAAAAAATTCAAATAATCTGTCCTAATCATTTTCATTTTGCCGAAAAATAAAGAAAAAATATAATTTTTTTTAAGTAAATAGAAAACCGCTAATTCATTAGGAGATCAAATAGAATATGAATATTAATAATACGTCATAAAATGAAAAAATAATGAACCAACCCTAAAGGCTGTTTAATTTCAGCTGAAAAAAAATCGTATTCTTTTATTTCAACAAAATGTCGCTTTAAGGCTTTAATAGGGGTTGGGTAAATATTATGTACGTTTTGACATTAGACTTAAAATAGCACGTAAATTTGAAGGGGAAAAAATGTGAGATCGGTTCAAGTTCCTCGGAGGATTTTTTTTTTATGAACCTTTCTCTTTCATTTTTGTGTACATCAAAAGTTTAATGTATTAATACATTTATGTATTTTTATAAACTAAAATAATTTTGAAGGCTATTTTTTTTAATGTTAGGAAAACAGTTTTCTAAAAAAAATTTAAAATCACTCAAAAAAAAAAAAATTTATTGAAATCAATCAGTAAAACTTGAAACCTGTTTTATTATTTTTTTCTCTTTCGAAGCATTGTTTAAGCATTTCAAACTCTATTTAATACAACACTTCATTGTATATCTCAAATAGAAAGAAATAGAATAAATTGAAGTTTCTGGAAAAGTACTTTATTGATTTAGAGAACTAAAAAATTGCATCTGACCCATTTTTATTTAAATTACTCCTTTCATTTCATGGGCTTGATTTTCAAAAATGTGTCATAACAGTTGTTTATTTCTTTTATAATTTGATTGACTTAATCCAAAACACATAAAAATTAAGCAACTTTTTATGAATCAAGAGATATAGTAATGTATATACAACCAAGAATTCACGTACTGAAATAGAAACCAACTAATATTTCACGACAAATAATAGGCTTCGATGTTTATTTATCCTCGAAAAAAGTTTTTTCGACATTTTTTTTTCTTGGCTTATTGGGCACTTTTATTCACAACATTTTTGCATAAGACAGCGAACTGGGCGAAAATTAATTCCTCAGTTAATGAAAACGAAACTTTAGTGGGTAATGAATAAACAAAACAGGGAAAATAAACTCGATCGTTCGACATACAAAATATTTTTAAAAATAACATGAATTAATTTTTCAAAATTTGAAATCAAAAATTTGATTTGTAAAAACCAAATTATATATTTCTTTGGTGGTTAAACTGTTCTTTACAAAACTTTGAACGTAATTTTTAATGAGTTTTTTTCTTCTGTTGTTTCTAATCCCACTTGATCGACAGTTTTTTCTATTCACGTTTAACTATGTCTGGATCAAATCCTTACAAGCTTTTCTTTCTCATATTTCAAAGCGTTAAGTTGAGCTAAAATTTTCTATACAGGATTTGTTTAGGAAGACAATACAATAATTTAATTATATTAACAAAAATTGATTAAAACTAGTTATTTAAAGAATTATAGATACAGCCACGATGGCATGAGTGTTGACGACCAAATTTGGCAATTTAGTGACGATGTTAGCGGCTTGTGTCAAGACTTTTTCACACATTTTTTTCCCTCCCATTTTAAACCATTCAATTGAACTGAAATTTTCTAAACACGCTTGTTTTGGATGATAATAGGATAAACTAACTACAATTAATAAAAATTGGTTAAGACTAATTATTTAAAGAATTACGTTTTACTCATAATTCTAATTTTTTTACCAGGTGAAACATTTGAATATTGAAAACTGCAAACTCAACCAACTCCTCTTAAAATTAAATAATTAAAAACTATTTTTCGAAGAAATTCAATTTGACTCAACGCTCCCTTTCGCTCTTAAAATTTAAGGTATAAAAATAAATGATAGTTTAAAATTAATATCATTGGTGTAAAAGCGTGGGGTGCTTTATATTAATTGTTATAATTTCTTACCAGTTCTATTCCGAAATGCTGAGAGTTAGTGTAAAAATCTAGTACAAAGCACCTCACTCTTTTACCCCAATGACATTAATTTTCTGGTTAATCATATATTATTATATTAAGAGTTATTTTTTTACTTTTTAGTTCGATTCACTATAAAAGTGTGTTTTTTAGATTTTTTTAAACTATGATTTATTTTTCATTTTTTAGTTAGATCTACAATAAAAGCGTGTTTTTTTAGTTTTTCAAACTATCATTTATTCATTGTTGAATTTATCCTTGAGTTTGATATTTGGAGCTGCAATTACGTGGCTGCTGGAATTAGTCTTGCTCTTCAATGGAAATTAATGGATCTGAAGGGTATTTATTCTCTCCATTTACGGAGCCTCGGATGAGTCCCGTATCGTTATATTTCAAAGATTCCGTCTGTATAGATACAATGTGTCGATACAACTAATAAAAGTATGTTGAGAAGAAATATTAAGTGTCAATCGTATTGTCACCTTTAAAACGTATTGCTATAATGTTAATTCGTGTCATTACTTCTAAACCTATTGTTTTATAAAAATAAAAAAAATTTAACAGTTAGAAAATAAATTTTTTTTTTTACCTGCACGAGTCTTTACTTTCATTTTCAGAAAAACTAGACAATTGTTTATGTTGCGGCAAGAAATTGCTGATCTACCCACCCTCATCTTTCTTCCATAAAGAACACTTTTTTGCTTTATTTGCATCAACCACAAGTTATTCGATTTTAAGGTTGCACCTTTATCTGTTAGTGGCTAATTTTGGAATGAGTCGCCAAATCTGGAAATGGTATATGGAATTGGTCGCCAAATCTGGAAATCATTATTCTTGATTATCTTTATCAGAACAATGCTACAAAATTATGAAATTATTGTATCCTTGGCAAGTGTGCAAAATTTCGAATTAATCTGGTCTTTTTAAAGTGGGAAAAAATAGAGTTCAAAGATTCCGTTATACACAAGTGAAACTTATAAAAGCGTGTTAAAAAATTAGGTTGGAAATTGAAAGGAAACTCGTTTATTGCCAGAATTAAACTAAATATGCTGAAATTTAATTTTTGAATACTGTCCCAAACTCAAATTCCTAATTTGCTAAAATACCACTACAACAATCATAAAACCAGCACTAGTTTCCCAAGGGAACTGCGCAAAGAGTGACCGACTTAAACGCTGCACATAAACCTATTTTTCGGCCCACAACCGTGAATTTCGACAATGACGGACAAGATAAGCTCTGAAAATAAAAGAGAATTTTTTGTTGAAATCGGCTAAGACCCATACAAGCTTTTACGCTTGAGGACACACTAATTGGACAAAATATTCAAACAAGAGGATTCTAAGCTTAAGTGCGTAAAAATACAGTCTAAAGAATAGAATTTCTTAATTCACTGTTTTTAAACGGATACTTATAAAAATAAAAAGATGGACAAGATAATCATGTTTTCATATGACAGTAATAATACATTTCGAATTTATGTATTCTGAATTTTTATACTTTACCTCAACAAAAAAGGGGGTTGTCAGTTATAGAAATGACAAGGGCCTAACAAATTAAATTTCCGAATGTAGTTTTTTTGTAGCATGCATCATTTTAACTCAGATTTTTTTTTAAAAAATAAAGTTAAAGAAAAAAATTTGTTAGAATTTTTTTTTTGCTTATAATTTTATACTTTTATAAAATCATGAGATACATCACATAATTTTTTTCAATAATATATAACTAAATTTACATCAAGCAGTTATCCATTATCATTGGCCCGTGGGTAGCCAAGTGGTTAGGGCATCGGACTCCAGACCGGAGGGCCTAGGTTCGATGCTCGATGCAACCAAATACTCTCCGAGTACACATGGAGTGCGTGCTCGTTAAATCAGTGGGTCCGAAAGTCTTGTAGTAGAAATCACGAGTGCAGGGTATTGGAGAATATTTCCCTCCCCTGCAGTTCCATGCCTAAATTGTGGAGATAGCGCCATCTATCGTTAAGGAGTCCAACCTGTTTCACAGGCTCTCGCAACTTTCATTCCTCCCCTTCGGGTAGGACACGACAACAACAACATCTATTACCACTGAAGGAGAGTTACCAAAAGCAACACTTTCCTTAATTCCGTAAAGTTTCAAAATAACTAAAGAGCATTTTTATAAAAATTTACAGGTCGTGTGCAGTCATCAATTTTTTTTGTATACGTACTATGTTCCTATTATTTTAAACAGAGCATTTCCTTAAATACTTGATAACATTTACATTAAAAAAAATCACAAGCAGAACAACATGTGGAAGTTTAAAAACGAAGAAAAGTACAATGCACATTTTAAACCGTAAAATTTTGAACATTTCTTTCCAAAAAAAGCACTTATTAAATTATTTATCTTAATAGTATTAATTTGAGAGAAAAGTTTGAATGTTATAAGTACAGCTAAAGCTCTATCAAAACGTCATCAATTAGTAATCGATTTACAGCATCGGTTGGCGCCAGTTGGCGAGAATTCCTTTGTATAGATTTGCTCCGAGCCAACTGTTGCAACTTTTTGTATTCAGTTCGAAAAGTATAGCGATCCCGTTTGGTTCGGATCCGTTTCGCTTCCTAAAATCTGTTAAATATACAGTCCATTGATTATTTTGACCACAACAGCATCTCTCAAGAATAATAATCTATTGCGGAAATCAAGACTTAAAAGTTTCATAAAAAATTTGAAACAAAATTTAAGAAAAGGAGTCGGCAACCTCGTAGCTGTGGCGTGCCAAACCAATCTACCAATCAGAGATTCAAAGTGCCACACTATAGGTAATATTCGAAACAATTCCATTCCCACTATATCTAGTTGGGGAATAGATATCAAGAATATAATATATTAATTCTGCATCATTTATAGATATTTATTAACATAAAAAGTTAACAAAGTATAATTATTCTTCAACATAAATAAAAATTAAAATTGTACGGGTATTACGCATATTTTAAACAAATTTATTGAAATAATAAATAAAACAATGAAAAATATGAGTATTTCCCTTCAATATAGTTAAATAAAAACCAATTTAATGCGAATCCTGTCCCTGTACCGTTGTTATTTCGCAATATCAAGGGCATACATAACTTGTGACTTTCAATTTGATACAATTCTGAACACATTCGGTAGTTAACTTCTGTGCAGATTCAAAATATTTTTAATAGGAGAAGATTTGTTCGCATAAACATGTAGAACCAAGAGTAATGCAAAGCACAGGAAGTTTTCTTCAATTAATTAAATTAAAACAGCTATCAATTTATCAAGAGTTGTCTTTCAGATTTTTTTGTAATTCCATAAATGTTACTTTGCATAATTCTGAAGATATTAGTCCGATAAACTTTATTTCAAAATTATCAATTTCTATCATTTCAGAAATTTGTACAAGGACTGTTTAAGTAAGGTCCTTTTGTTTTTTTAAAAAATAACAATATTTTGTGTTAAAAAACTTTATTTTAGGATTATACACACTTTTGCCTATTTTTCTACATAGTTGCCGAGTTTATTAATGCACTTGTCATACCTTGGAACTAAATTTTGCAAACCCTCTTCAAAGAAGTCTGCCGCCTGGTCGGACAGCCAAGAGTTCACAGCCGCTATCACTTCTTAATGGCGTGGCATGCTGGTCAAAAGGTGTTTTGCTCCTCCACGATAACGCAAGGCATAACACTCATAACATCAGGCGAACGACTCGGGACGTAATCGAATCTTTTGGCTGGGAGATTTTAGACCATGCACCCTACAGCCCCGACCCTGCTCCCCTCTAACGATTTCCACTTTTTTCAGTACCTCAAACACAGTCTTGGTGGGAAGCGCTTCAGTGACAACGAAGAAGTGAAGGTTGCCGTGAGCTATTGGTTGTTTGATCAGACGGCAGACTTCTTTGAAAAGGATTTTCAAAACTTAGTTCTAAGGTATGACAAGTGCATTAATAAACTCAGCAATTATGTAGGAAAATAGGCAAAAGTATGTACAATTCTTAAATAAAGTTTTTTTTAAATAAAATATTGTTATTTTATAAAAAGCAAACGGACCTTACTTAAAAAACAGCCCTCGTAGAATAGTGTCAAGTGCCAATGTGAGAATCGTACCATATGCTAAATGTGACCAGAGTTTGTCAACGCCAAATCTGGAACATATTCTGCAGAAAATACACACCTCTTCGAAACAATTAAAGATAATAGCATATGTTGTTCCACATCCCTCGTAACCTAATCAATCAATCGAAACGATATTTCTGAAAAACATACGCAAGAAAATTCCACGATGCACAATATAACTTTCAGAGAATTTTCAGATAAAGAAGTGATCACACTAAACACAAATGTGTTTAAGAGTTTCTTCATAACATGTACTTTTGGTATTTATTGAACTAAAATAATACTTTTATATATAATAATAGCCTTTGTTGCTGTATTATTGCAATTAACCACTTCAGTCAATCAATCGCCAGCAAGTTTTTATAAATGATCTTGTTTGCACGTTATAACTGCGATATTTGAAAATGTGGAACGAAATATTATTTAAAATAGCCCATCATTGAGCCGTTATTTACGATCTGAACTAATAACCCACAAAATGTTTGTTGTTACTTATGTCACTTTATTGACAGTTACATCGAAATTAATCGTGGAAAGGGGCTAGATTATTAGTCCTAGCTTTAAGCACTATTACAGGTGACAGTACAATTTGGCTTGGTTTCACCCTTATTTTAACGGAGGACAATCTAGCTTCCTACTTCTCTTCCCTTCCACCAACCTAAATAGAAGACTTGCGGCTCGACGGCTATTTAGAGTGTCCCTAAGCTGAAAAGTCGCACTATACATTTACAAACACATCCATGCTTTTTCTGGGATTCTAACCCAGGTTCTACGGCACAGCAGTCAGCGTCACCATACGAAATAGGCGGCTCTTTGAAAGGACGATCGGATCCCAATTTAACGATCTTTTTCCCAATTAAAAAATAAAGGCAAACACCCCTATTTAACGAATAATAAACTCCGAATGAACGAACTGCTGGAAATTATTTTATTAGTTTGTATTAGAAAAAAATTGGATTTTTTCCCCCCAAAAGACTTTCTTTTTGCTCGTAATAGAAAAACACTTCTTGTAAGCAGCAAATTTCAACGGTAAAGGGGGAAGACAATTATTAGACTTCATAGGTGAAGATGAGTCATGGATGTAACCTACCGTGTGAGTCTCGAGTAGGACAAGAAATTCTTTAACCTCATCCCAATCCATAAAGAAGGGAATGTTTTAGGATTTTAACGATTGATGCAATTGGTGACAGACTGCCCATGTGGGAAACTAAAGTTGAGGAAATTATTGATTTGTCGGAGCCACTGAATAGTGATTCTGATAGAGAAATTTATATAATGAAACTCCAATCAAAACTGTTACATTTTCAAGTTTTACATTGCTTGGAAACTTAAAACATATCTTTTTCTTATGCAGAAGAATGCAAATGATGCAATATTTTCTTCTCTGCATAAAGTCGAAAAAGAACTCTTTCGAGTCGGGAATTAAAAAAGATTTTCAGACATCTGTTAAGGTATCCGACTACCCTAAAATTGTGAATTTTGCCAAGATTTGACAATTTTTTTTATGATTTTATTTTATAGGCCACCTTATTAGCATAATAAAAATACCAAGTTTATTATTTTTCTTTCACTACAACAAAACTACAAGTGTTTTTGTAAAAGCAGATGCCATTACTTTAAGCAAGATGTCATACTTTAAAACGCGCTTTACTCGAAATGTTTTTTTTTTAAACGGGGACAGCGATTACTAAAAAAGTTTTGAGAATTAACTCTCAATTTTTTGTGTATGTTTTATATAACAGTAGAAGTGTTTTAACCTTCAGTTTCACCAACGGTTTTATTACAAAATTTACAGTCCCTTAGGCTAATACAATCACAGTTTTTTAATCAATTTCATATAGTAAGTAAGATAAGGTGCTCCAATTTTTGTAAAAATTAAAATATCTCTTATCCTGGAGGTCATTTCAAAAATGAATAGCATAGCAACACATCAGAATTGAAAATTTGTTCATAAAGTTTTGGTACAGAATGGGCCGCGTTTATGCTATTTATTTATTTTTTTGTAAATTTCTACCCATTTTTTCCATTTTAATAATAAGTTCTTTTTCTCTTATTAATTTTAACATTTTTCTTAAAATATAATAAATCTAAAAACGACAAACACATCCGCATATCTACAAATTTTTTAAAAAGTTGAAGTAGTCGGATACCTTAATCTGCATTTTAAAATATCCAAGTGTCTAATTTTTGTGTGTAGAATCTTGCTTTGGAATTTCCAAAAGATAGGTACAAAAAATTCGTATTTTGTTTGGATCCCGATATAACGACTAATCCCGAATTAACGAACAAAATATTCGATCCCCATGAATTTGTTAAATCAGGGTCAGACTTTTATTTAAATCTTATTTCAAAAATTTCAAAAATACATAAAAAGGAATTAAAAAATCTCATTCTATTCACAAAAAATTGAAAATATGCTTCAAGTTTTACTCCGCCTTTTTTCTCCAAAATCGAAACCAACCCGCAGAAAAACGTGCCACCGGAACAAAACTAATGCAAAAACTTCGAGAATTTATATTTCGTTCTGAAAACCCCCATCTTCTGCATGGATAAGCACAGTAATTCAAGTGTTTGAGATGCCATCATCGCTGCCTCTGTGACCCGTGACTTTTTACAGCGAAAGTCGGACGTCCCTGACCACTCTCCCAGGGTTGAAGAACTCTGACCCACAACGCGTCAGTAATTACATATTTCCCGAAACCATTTACAGGATGTCTGTCTCAAGAACGCACAAAACAATCAAGAGTCAAAAGATGGGTAAAACTTTAGGTAAACTATTGTAAAGAAATGGCCTATTTTGGAACACTTTAAAATGTTTGCTTCTTTGATGAATGAGGATATTGTAGGTTTCGCTTGAGGTGGCTCGAGTTCTTCGATGGGCGACTGCTTCTTGGTATTTGTAGTAAAAGGAATTTCATTCATTCTTTGGTAAACGAAGTGAAGAAATAAATCTGCACTCATAAATTATGAATGAGTTTGAGTTTGACTAATTATTAACGTAGCACTATTCACTTATTCGAGAGCTTTTGGCAATGGACCTCGTCATTTTGAACCTCGGTCAATTGATGAGGTTGACACCAGACATGACAACCCCATCTCCAAACTATCATACCCCACTAATGGGAGGCGGAAGTCCAACGGGAGGAATTTTGAGCATCGACAGATTTAACGTGCATCAGCCACTCTACACGGTGGGTCTTCCGTGGCGTGAGTGAATACTAATGTAGCCCTATTCATCTATTTGAAGGCTTTTGGCGACGGACCTCGCCATTTTGAACCATGGTCAAGTGACGAGGACGAAATCAGAGCCGGTACTCCCCTCTCCTAACTACCACACCAAAACAACCTGATATTCGACAACTTACAACGACCCCATTTACACGGCAGATCTTTAGTGGTATAATGGGTCTCGAACTCAAGACACGCTGGCCCCGAGGCTACTGCGAGCACATTCAAGTAACAAAGACAATACCCGAGATGCCCCTCTCCCCACACACTATCTTCCCTTCCTTCATTTCAGCCTCGATAGATTTAATGTTAATCAGCCCCTCAACGTGGCTGAAATATTATTAGGACGGTTTAAGTAAATAAGTCTCATAAAATTTTTAAGTATCTCAAGTTAACTTTGGTCGTTTTTCTTGGAGGGGTATGCCCAGTAATATCCTTACTGGGGTATTTCAACTTCTACGTCAATAGTAGTTTGAGTTAAAATCTTTTGCGGATATCCTCTTCTTGTAACTGTTTGACCTTTAAGACAATAAATATCATTTAGGTATCCGACTACTTGCGAAAACTTTTTTTTAAAAAAAAACAAATGTGGATATGGGTTTTTTTTTTTTGTGGTTTTCAGATTTTGTACATTTTAAGAAAAATATGCTAAAATTAAGAAGAGAAAGAAATTATTACTAAAATCTGTACCAAAAGTTTATGAACAAATTTTCAGTTTTAAAATGTTTTCTTGCTATTCCTTTTTGAAATGACCTTTAGGAAGAGAGATTTTCATTTTTACAAAATCTAGAGCACTTTAACTTTGTTATTGTATTAAATTCCTTAATAAAACAGTGATTATATTCACATAAGGGACTGTAAATTTTGTAATAAAACACAGTGGTAGATAAATCTAAAGATTAAAACAGTTCTAATATTATAATATTATACAGAACATAAACAAAAAGTTTCAGTTCATTATTTTCAAACCTTTTTGAGCAATCGCTGTCCCCGTTTGATTTTTTTCAAAAAATCATTTCGATTAAAACGGGTTTTAAAGTACTTAAGTTTAAAACTTGCTTAAAGTAATGGTATCTGCTTTTACTAAAACACTTGTAGTTTTTGCTCTAGTGAACGGAAAATAAGGAACTTGGTATTTTTAGAAAGCTAATAAAATGGCCTATAAAATAAAAACATAAAAAATGTCAATTTTTTTAGCAGAATTCGCAATTTTAGGGTAGTCAGATACCTTAATAATATTTTATATTTGGGGGCGACAAAGTCTTAACAATAAAAAATATTCGCAGAGGTCCCTGTCTACATCTGTGTTGTTTTTATTTTCCCTTACTCAGTAGATATCAATTCCCAAGAATATTCCACAACACTCGGCACACCCTTTTAGATTACGTGATTGGTTCCTACGCGCCCTGATACTTTCCTCTATTTACTCCCGACATTTATACCGTTGTACGGGTATACGCCCTACACCATTATAAAAGCATAACTCATTGTAAGCAAAACATTTTTTAAGAATCTCTTTGAGGAAATTCTTTTTCGGAGTAAAATTTCTGCTCTAATAATCAACAATTCACGGGGAAGAGCAGACAATTATAGTGAAAATAAAATTTCAAATTAAATACAGTACGTTTAACGTGAAATCGCTTAAGACAAAACATCGGTTGACACGAAATAATACAATAGTCCGGACAAACTAATATGTACGAGGTAGGATTTAAAAGTTTCTGAACTGATTCTATAACTTTAAAAATATTACTAATTAAGCTGCTGGAACACATCCTCCTCCGAAATAAGACCCTTAAGCAACAACATACTTTTGCCATCACTAGTAAAGATCGTCGAAGTATTTTAGGAATCCATTTTTAGCCATGTCCTTTAAATTCAGCCTTCGATACACTTTCAACTTCATCTGCAGATTGAAATTGACGACCTTACAGGTGTCGTGCTGGTTTGAGAAAAAGGCTGAAGTGGCCGGGAGCAAGATCAGGGGAGTACGGAGGATGTTGCAAAACAGTTGAAGAAATTCAGGGACGAGGAGGGATTAGTGTGTAGGAGTGTGTTACGTGTGTTAAAAATTTGATATTCATTATCTGTATGCGAATGTATTTTGATACCGATTTTAATCCAAATTTCACGTACATCAGAGCCTCTATACAACAGATCTCGAGTAAATCGATTGTCGTATCTTACTGAGAAGCAACAATACGATTATAAATCCTTTATGGTATTTTAACTCGGAGTGATAATAAAAACAAATTAATCCACCGGCCTAGACTTGAGCTATGTGTTTAGTGTATGCAATCTACTATCATGTTATTGGTTACTTTCTGTGTTTTTTAGCAGAAATTACGTTACAAAATTACGAAATTCTTCAACTAGATTTTTTTGTGTGGTTTTTTTATAGTGTCACTTTTCACATCAATAAATTTGAACCTTTTCACCAATTTTTCGTTTACGGTTACACGTTTATTTTATTCAAAATGGAAATATATATATATATTAAAATTGCTCGAAATGATTCGAATAAAAATCACAGTACTCTAAAATTATATATTTTTGTTAACTCATGAGATTTTGAAACTTTTTTTTTTAATTTAAAAAAATATTTCAAAATGAAAAAGCATTCGGAAGGCTAAAAAAATTTTTTGTTGCATCAATAGAAAGATCACATTAAATGAATATTTATTTTTCTTTTTTTTTAGTGGGAACTAGTTTGATATCACGGGGCAAGGCGCCAAGCGCCGCTTGGCGCGATAAAGTAATCACCCAAGTACCGCTTGTAGCTGGAATGGAATCGAAGATGGCGGCCTAGCGGTTTCAAATCGTCAGGAAGTTAAATTTAAAGAATTCTAAATTTCAAATAAAGAAGAATATAAGAAGAGATTGAGAATATAACTAAAATCAATCAATAAATAATGAATATCAATATAATAAAATAAAAAGGTCACGTACTAATAATATTATGCAGTATACAATAAAAATCTTATAATTAAATAGTATTATATTACACTACGGTGATTATTCTTTTTTTTATAATTACTATTAAGTTATATTATATGATTATAAATAATTATTTTTTAATAATTTTTTCATCAATCATACTATATGAATATTATATGTATTTAATAGTAACTGTAAAAAAAGAATATAATCACCGTTTTGTAATATAATAAAAAAAACTATTACAAATAAAGAATATAAACACATAGAAAAAAGTTTTTATATTATATTATGAATAAAATAATTCAAATGCAAAATTTTTGAAAGAAATCGAATTAAATTCGCCTGAAAGAAAAAAAAATTAATTATATACGTTATCCCCGAGGCAACCACATCGCCAGGCGTTATCAAGGTGTATAACCACATTGTAATGTTATCGCCCATCTTGGCGCCTTGTCCCGTGATATCAAACTAGCATCTTTTAGTGTTACACTATAAATCTATAACGATCTACAAACTATTGGCACCAAATCTTCTGAATTTGAGCCTTGGTGTAGTGACGAAGATGACAACTGAGTTGACTCCTCCCCCCTCCACTCTCTAAACTTCCGCGTGAGGTTTTGAGATATTTAACAAGTATCAGCCCCTGTCCTCATCGTGTCTTCTGTGACATCAGGATTCAAACCCACAACTTGACAGAAGTAATAATGATCACGAGTTCAAGGCCTATTAGCACAAATAATTTTTTTCAAATTTATACACGAGAGTAATTTTTTAATATAAATAATATTTAGAGCATTTCACAAATCACTAAGATGTATTCATATTTATTTTACCCAGCATGTTTTAAAATAAAAACAAAATAGAGAAAAAAATCAAAATTATTAAATAATTTATAAAAAATTTTAAGTATGACGTAAAACATTAAAAAAAAATTTTATGCTGGTTATATAAACATAAATTACAAAAAGAACAAATATTTCAGCATTTCGTGTTTCTTAACTTGCAACAGTCTATGTTAGAGCAAACGATCTCTTTGACGATACTTAAAAATTTCGAATTCGAAATCCTAAACTTACCAAGGCAAAATTATTTTAAATAAAACAAACATAGAGAAAAGGAAACTTGGGGAATTTTATCTTTTAAAAAATTAACATAAAATTCTTTTCAGAAAGCGAATCCTTATTTTTAAACAAAAAAATCATTTAAGAAACAACTAAATTTTTCCTAATGATACAGAAAAAATTAAAAAGCCTTGTCATTGAGGTTAATTACGCAAGAATGAATTCATCCATTTATGGCATCATTATAAATGAAAAAGGAATAAATGAACTATATTTTTTATCATACATATTTTATTCTTATATTACATTCTTCTTCATATAATGTTCTATTTTTTTTTCACGGTACATATATTCCGATTATTAATGGATTATTAGCCACTAAAATATCATTTGTTTTTGCTCTAAATAAACTATCCAACTTCTAACCACTTTTTAAATTAAAATAATGCATGAGTTGATTTATTGATAGCTTGTTAACGTCGGCATTTCGAAGCTATACCAGGGTTATTTTGACAACGAATAATGAAATTTTAAAGAACAATCAAGTGACGAGGACAACATCTGAGCTTGCACTCTAGTGTCTAAACTTCCACATCATACAAACATGATGGCTTTAATGTACATTAACCCCACTACACGTTGGAACTTTTTTCAACACAACATGAGTTTAAATCCGTACCCCCGGAAGAGTGAGTGAGTGAATATTAACGTCGCACTGTTCAACTACACGAGGGCTTTTGGCGACAGACCTCGTAATCTTGAACCATGGTCAAGTTACGAGGATGATACCTGAGCTGACACCCCCTCTCTTAACTACCACACCACACCAACGGGAGGACGTTTGAGCTCTCGACAGATTTAAGGTGCATTGCTCCCCTACACGGCGGGTCTTCAGCGTTAGTAGGTTCGAACTCATGACACGCCGGCCACGAGTCCGTTACCTTGGCCACTAGGCCACTTATATCCGTATAAAAGTTGCCCATGCTCAATCAGATCAATTCTTTCACCATACATTATACAGTAATGAACTGGCTGGGTGGAGTAGTTGGCTTGGCACTGGACTAGAAGCCCAAGTTTGTGGATTCGATCCCTGCCGGAAGTCGGTGAATGTTCATGATGCAAGAAACCAATAGCGTCCATGTCGTATGATTATGTGGCATATTAAAGATCCATTGCGTACCTGTTTGGCTTGAGTGCTGTTGACAAAATTCAATCCCTGGAACGTGCAGTTTCGCATCCTTAGAGCTCAGGTGCCTCCCTCTGGGAAGGAAACAAGCGTCAAAGATACATTGTGGCAATTGGTATCTACCTATATAGTGCCACACTGAAAAGTAATACCATCTCCCGAGAAATGCCAGTTAAGTACCTCCGCGGAAACCTTTTTGATGTCTTCAACAGTGCGAGAAGTCTGCAGAAGACCAGAACGTTCGTCGTCTTCGATACTTTCCCTACCTTCTCTAAAACGTCGAAGCCACTCAAAAGCTTACGTTCGCGATAATGTATTACAGCCTTACACATGCTTCAACATTTTTTTAGTCTCCGTATCACTCCTACGAAAGCGCATACAGAATGCCTCAACAAACGCCATTTTTTTCAATCAACTACTAAATGAATTTGCCTATAAAATACGACGCCGCACAGTGGTCAGTTTTCCCGATCTGGCGCACGGAAACCCCAAAAATGAAATTGCGCGGAAATAAAAAGCAACCCACAATTTATGGTCCTCTGGAGTTCCCTAGCCATGTGGTAAACATTTTTTGTCAGTACGCGAATGGAACTTTTCAACAACCATCGGTATATAACGGGTTTGTTCATTCTACAAGAAACACTTGCGAACCTCATTTTCCAATCGGAAGTTCAATCGCTTCGTCTGAAAAAAAATTTGCAGATTTTAACGAAGTTTTTTTTTTTTAAATACATGTTATGGATAAATGATTTCTTGATTTAACTTTCAAATTTGGTTCAAGTTCTATTAAAATTATTTTAAAAAAAAACATTTAGTACAGCATGTAACTCCTACTAACGTATGTTGGTTTTTTTGTGTTGAATGGACTAGAAACTTTTGGGATTGACACGGATTGATCACAGTAACACTTAAGTCACATAGAGTAGAAAGAGACCTTTAATTTAATACCAAATTTAGCTGCTACTTCCTGCTACTCCCATAGTTATGATTTTTTATTCAGCGTTGGCCGATGGTATTACTCGGCGGTCTTATTCGATGTGTGGAAGAAAGGGCAAGATTCCAAGCGCAAAACTGATACTGTTTTGAGTTTTGTTAGGACTACAACGGACTTTTATAAATATGAGGGCAATCTGCAATTTTAATTAAGAAAAATTGTTAAAAATTTCTGCTCGTTTGTGAGGGGAAAATGGATAAGGTGCCGTAGCAATGAAAAGTTCTTCTCCAAGTTGAATGATGCGTGGTTGTCGGGGAGAGTAAGATTTATACCATCCAAATCAACTCCAGGTCGACCTAAAAATCATTTGGGGAATGCAAAGAGGGAAAGAGTACGTCCTTATCTTGCTTCCGAAAGCAAGAAAGAACTAGCATTTGCAACAAGAATGTCAATGCAAGCAGCTGGAGAAAGAGATGCTGCCTTAATTTTGAAACAAGTGACTACTTGCTCACCTAGGCTACTCGCCTGAAGAAATGCTTAGCCCATCAGACAGAATCAGCGAAAAAATTACTCCTGACCAAGCCTTGGCTCTTTATGTCAACACCAAAATGTCAAAAGGCCAATATAATAGGATAAAAGGATATAGCGAAGAGTTCCACACTGATATTTACTTCAACTATAATAAGCTTATAGAGTCAAAAATTAACTGTTATCCTCCTGGTATCGTCATTGATGAAATATCAGCAGAGGTTCCAATGCAAGCGCTTGTTTACCACACCTTATGCAGATTAGCCAAAGCTCCAGAAGATGTTTTAAAACAAATCGATACCCAAAATAGCATTATATCACTGAAGGCGAGGTTTAAAGCTGATGCATGGTAGACACCTAAAGATTCGCCAGAGTAATAATTTTATAGTATTAGATCTCCATCATTTGTTTTTCAAAAAAAATATAAACTTCGATATTATGTGAAGCAAAATTTTTAATGTGGGAAATATTAGGCTTTGGTTGAATTTTAGGATATATATCATTTTATTATTTTTTTCTCCAAAATTAATTAAGATTTTGTAAAATCGATCCCTAAAAGTGTTTAAAACATCCTTTGAAATATTACAAAAATTAATAACACAAAAAGAATAAAATTTAAAAAGTTT
>BMAO01026399.1:0-52423 GCA_019973975.1 Trichonephila clavata | reverse complement strand
TCTCCTACCCGATCTTTCGCCGATAGAAAACATGTGGTCCATGGTTGCTCAACGATTGACCCAGATTACACCCCCAGCTGCCACACCAGATCAACTTTGGCAACGTGTGGAAGCTGTTTGGTCTGCTGTACCCCATCAACACATCCAAAATCCCTTTGAATCAATGCCGAGGCGTGTGGCAGTGGTGATCTCCAACAATGGCGGCTACTCTGGCTACTGTTTCTGGCAGGAACCACACTTCACAGAAATCTATAAATTTAATCATTTGATACTTGGTCAACATGTTATCTACAAAATAAATTTTGTTGTGCTATCTCTTGTCTATCTTGGTGCTGCATTTACGGTGGCCAGCAGTGTATATACTATAATTATACATATTATATTTTCGAATAATTTCTTTTAATCGAAAGAGGTTGCCGAATGCCGTAATATGCAATCAATATTGGAAATACTTCCTGTTCATGTTCGAACACAGAAATAATCATGACAGCATTTGGCGAAACTCTTTGAATTTGCAATATATTTTACTTCAGTGATTGGTCGAAGGTGTAATATATAACTACCATTATAATAACAGATTCATTTTAATATAGGAGTCATTTTCTATGATATAACTAACTAACTGTTTTGTAAGTGATTAAAAATGTAATTTGGGAAAAAGAATATTTCTAAGTTTGAGTTTTGTCTAGAAGTTTGAAGTTTGATTATACATGATCTTTGCATTTTGTTGCAGTAATACTTGTACAATAAGGGATATTTTGATTAAGTTAGAGATATAGGGAATTTCATGAAGCGTTGAGAATAAAGGGAAACACACATACAGAAAATTTAAACTATGCAATTGGAATTTGTTTTCAAATATGCAGAGTTTTAACAGTAACTACATGTAATTTATTTTGTAGTAGCTAGTTATATAATGTTAATAGATATGGAAATGCTTCTTCACCAATATTGAGTCATTTTTTTAAATTAAATAATCAATACCTTGCACATTTTGATGATTGTAGAGTATTTATAAAAGAGAAGAAATATATATGTATAAGTAAAAAAATTTAAAAACGTTATTTGCTACGCTACATGAATAAAATCAAATGCTGTAAGAAAAGATCTAGGAAAATCTCAATTTTGCCTTAATTAAAATGTTAATTCATGATGTGTTTATCTTAAGTGATTATGTAAACTAACAACAAAGCAATAATGAAGGTCTCTAAAAACTTATTTCATGTCATCGCTACTGCTTGATAAGAGAGTTTAAATTAAAACAAAATATGCATATCATTAATTAAAACAAATTAAAATAATTAAATTGCTTATAATTTTACAAAAACGCTACGTATTTTTTTTTAATTTTGTAATTATTGAGATTTAAAGAAACATTTTGATGGATTTTTACTTGATGTTAAGCTCCATCAACACAAATTATGTTTTTAAAAAAAAGTTAATCACTCACTTTTTTATTACTCATTACTCAAAAAACCAAATATTAAGACAGCTTTCTTAACTAAATTATGTATTTTGTTTAACAACATAAAACTTTAACTTACCTCAAGGATAATCCTTATTGATGTGTTATTAGACTAATCTTGTTCAACTGTTTTTATTTTTCATACATAAGCTTCTTATTTCTCAATCTTTTTACAATGTGTTAAGTTTTTTCTTTTCTACTTTTCTTTTTCGCATTTTGCTTAGTAGTTTGCTTTTCTTCGCACCGCTAGAAGAATTTTATCGATACATTTTTAAATATTATTTCAAAGTTAAAAAATATTGCTTGCGGAAGAAAAAAAATATTTTGTGTGATTTCTATTTGGTACAGAAATGCGTCTTTTTTTATTTTATTTTACTTTCTTATTAGTTTATAATTCAGTAGATTTAAATCATACGTAGAATTATGTTAATAAGCATAAGTAAGAATTTTAACTATTAAAATTTTAAAAATGGAACAATAAATTAGTTATTTAACATCATCTATTTTAATTACATATAAATATGCACATAATTTTAAAAAGTATATTATTTTTTTACTGCATATCATAATCTTATTCCATTTCTTTCATTATTTGCTTAATAATGTTATTTTGTAAAACAATGAATTTACTTTTGATTTTCCAGGGATTAGAAGCTTTATTCCTACTAATTTTTATTTTGTTTCTTACATATTTTTCATTATGTTTACTTTTTATTTTAATTTTAATTTTTGCACGATAAATTTAAAGAATGAAAATGATGATAAGAACACTCTGGTTCTTTTCAAAAATTTTTACAGCAGTTCAGTGACATTTACAAGCAATATATTTTCAGATACATTAGGTACTAATAATTTGCACAAACTTTTTCAAGTGTTGCTTAATGAATAAATAAATGGTCCAAAAGATATATTTAAATGATATATAAAAGAAACATACATATATGCTCCCGAAAATATCGTGTGTGTTCAGAACATAATTTTTTTTTCATGAATACGTATGTTAATGATGTATTTATATAACAACAGATATATTTCTAAGGAAAGCAAGTTTTTGGAAACATTTTGCACAATAGTATACACATAATTAAAGACAATAGTGGGGATTTACTGAAAAAGTATTATTTTATGATTCTAATTATCTTTAATTTTTTATGTAAATTGCATTAAGTTATAGATTCCTTTCCTACGTATATACAAAAGCAATCACCTGTACATCTACACAATAATATAGATGTGTTGTAACACACTAGACCTAATCTCGAACTCGGCTAGTGGTGTATGAGGAAATGAAGGACGACTCGACATAATAAATTGATCTACTTTTTATATATCAATCCACTACACTAATATTTGATTTACAATGCAGCTATGTGACCAATCGTCACTTAAATATCTTTAACAATTTAAAGTCCGAAACGCGCTATCAATATAACTTATACCTTATCGGTAGATATCTTTCCTTGCCGATAGATTCTCTGGTTTATCAATCTCCAGGCAACTTCTTCGAATCATCTATTCTCCTCTATCTTCTCTTTTTTCTTACTAGTAAGCAAACCTATACTATATATAACTGACCTAATATGCATATCATGGTTTCTTCTTCAAAAAGGGTTGTTGTCATTGATAGCCCAAATATTTCCCAATAGGGTTATTAGAAGGACGCGTATAGATCCACCACAGTGTAGTATAGTAACTTTCGCTTAAGTTTTTCCCTGCTAAATAAGTATTATGAGTATTATTGTATTACGAGGGGGAGTCGAAAAATAAGTTTCCCCTATCTACTGTGGTCAGAGTTATGTATGATAGTCAAAACATAAAATAAGACATTAAAGATAAGACAATTTTATTTTTCCACTAAAGTACGAAGGACATTGAGATAGTTGTCATACCCCTTGATAAGCTTTAAAAACCCTTCCTGGAAAACTCAGGGCTTTGCATACGGAAGAAGCGTTTAATGGCTTGTTTGACTTCAGAGTTGCTTCCAATGCTCCTTCCAGCGAGATTCTTCTTCAAAGCCGAAAACAGAAGAAAGTCACTTGGTGCGAGATCAGGACTGTATTGGGGATGGTGTAGGCACTACCAAAGCCACCTTGAAGATTCAGATGGCCTTGGCACTACCAACCAAGAGTTGCAGTATGGTTTTGCATTGCCGATGCTGAGTGTGGCCTCGCAATGCCATCCAAGAACAAAATGCCAGATCTGAGAAGCCCAGGCAACTTTTTACGAATCTATCTGCTTGATCGTGGTCAACCTTTACCCAATGGTCTATTGGTCTTTTGCGCGTTCACCTCCTGTTTCGTCGTTCGCCCATAGCTGTTAAACACTACCTCCGTATGCAAAGCTCTAAGATTTTCCTGGAGGACTTTTTGAAACCTATCAAGCGGTATGATAAATGTCTCAATGTTCTTGGTACTTAAGAGGAAAAATAAAGTTATGTCTTATCATTAATGTATCATTCTATGTTTTAACTTTCATACACAACTATGACCACAGTAGACAAGGAAAAATTATTTTCCGACTCACTCTCGTATATTGAGTACTTATTATGCAAAATTAAAGTGAAGATTTCAAATCTTAAAAATATGTGCTGAATTTTACATAAATAAATGCTTTTTATAGCAAAATATATCATAACATAGCAAAATGCAACTCAGGATGCCTGGCATTAAAATGTCTATTTTGATTAAGGAATTTTAAAAATTATGGAAATTCCATCTCTCATACATCTAGAGAAGCCTGAACTTTAGAGTATAAAACAATTATTTTAGGATATAACAGGAAAAGAGAAGGATAAAACTTTCGACATACAAAGGGAAAAGGGCCTTAAGCTGTTTACTCCTGCCATATTCTATTGTTATATCAACACTAAGCTCTTATAGTAGTTGACATAGGAATAAGTCAAACGAAATGGCTGCTTCCGCTTTGGAAGACAAATCAGGAGTTAGGGAATGAAAGATGATTTATTGTTATGTACACATATTTTTATTCTATATTTAATCTTCTTATTCGTATCTATTATTATCCGCTCTTTATGACTAAGCTTGCATATAAGAAAGGATTTCACTAAAATTTACTTCGAAATTTCCTTTTTCTGAATTTTCATCAAATAAGGAAGATTTTCCTTTAGAATTATTACAATAAGGTTTTATCAATGAGAGATTAAATATTCTTGGCTCTGATGGAATGTGTATTGTAAGAGATATCTCGATTAATCAAAACTATTGTAATTTGCTTAAGAACTAAGATTGCGAAGAAAAAATTCTAATTTGTGTTTTGATGAGCTAAAAATTAATTTAACTTTACATGCAAATAATATAATATTTTAAGTAAATAATTGTTTTCTAGGAATGTCTGTCATTTCTTAACATTTCTCGTGTTAATCAACAACTGTTTATTCAAATTATAATTCGATGTCCTAAGACTAACTTTGTAGCATAAATATATTTTACGCGTAATTAGAAGCAATAATTTTTCCACTATCTGTCAAAATTTTAGACCATTTTTGCATTTTAAGTATATATATAATTCAAAAATATACACAAAAAGTTATAAACCTAGATATATATATATATATATGTATATATATAATCTCTTTCTCCCAAATAATTTTTGAACTAAATTTTATATTATATATAAGTTTCTTAAAGTAACTTTATCTTTTTTATACGTAGTACATAATTTACATTATAAATATCTTAAGAGAAAATAACAAAACATGATGTGGTTTACATAGAATGCGTCGAAACTTAATTTTTTAATCCATTTTTAAAACATTTCATCTATTTTAGAAATAACCGACTGGATTATTCATTTATATCTCATATTGTGAAATATTTCCATTTATTTTTTTTAAGTTAAGGAAGGACATTTTAGCTTGGAGTACAGTAACTGTTTATTAGGTATAGTTGTGAATACAAAAAAATTAAACGAAATGTTTCTTAAAACAATTAAAAATTTTACAATTTTGGTAACTATCAAAAAAGTTAAACTAATATTTATAAAAGAATTCTTACTTTTAAACTAATAACTTTTAATTATGAAATAATTAATGATGCGTTTTACCATCGAAAAAAAACATTTATATCTATCTCTTTATAAATATAGGAAAAAAGAGAGAGAGTGTCTCATTCACTCATTAAAAAATCTCCCGAACTATTTAAACTAAAAACGTAAAATTTGGCAAGTGAATTTCTTTTTTTTAGAGTAGAGATCCATTAAGAAAGGATTTGCGAAAATCAACTCCCGAAAGAAGACGTTAAAAGATGAAAAATTCTTTTTTTTTTTGTCAACTATTAGACATAGACTTAAAATTTAGCAAGCTTGTTTATTTTTTTAGTAGAGATCCACTAAAAAGGAGCTTTGAAGAAATCCACTTTGAGGGAGGGGTTAAGATAGAGTAAAAGATTATTCTACTTCAATTTTAGAAATTCAAGTCCTGACCTGTTTAAATCAAGAGGTGAAAGTTATAAGTAAGAATATTTTTCAATACAATCGAAAGCTTAATGCTATTGCTTATATATCAATCACTTTAAAAAAACAGTATATAGTTATACATCATCAAGAAATATCCAGCTTAGTGGCCTGTAACAGTTAGTAACATATAAACACTTGAATGTAAGAATCTTCCAAAATTATTTTACATTTTCACTCATAGACAAAAAGAATTGCGTTAAAAATACAATTATTTTAGCTAATAATATTTTCGAAGAATGTTTCTACATTTCATGCTTCGTTAACTTTCAAAATATATTGATTCAAAAATATTTACCAGGGGAAAAAAGATGGAAAATCTTCGAATTCCTTTTCAATTTTTTTCTCAATTCGATATTCCTAAAAGTAAACGAATGAAAAAACACGTTTTTCTCAATATGCTTTTAACATTATTTCTTGCTCATTTAAATAATTTATGGGAATGCTTTTTGAAAAAGTAGATAATTCTGCAGATAAATAAAAACAGAAAACTTATATTGATAATGCAAATCGAAATTTTTATCCATTATCCATTTTAAACTATTCAAAGTAATTTTTCCATAATATTTATGTACGGAAAATATTTAAGACTTATATAAATCTTATGAGAAAAATTTCAAAAAAGATTTGTAACATTGATCAAATGAATTGAAATTCAGAATAAACAAAACTTTTTTTATTAATAAAATGTCTCCTATCCAAAATCGTAAATTTTCATTCATTTCTCGAGGTATGACAATAAGTTATGCACCAGTCAAGAGCCATAAATTTTATAGGATTTCTCCAGGTACTAAAATTATTTGAAGTTCCCGCGAAAAATTCATTTAAATATTTTTCTTCTTTTCATTATTTTTGCAAAATCTCTTTGCATAGATGCTTGTTATTTTTAATTATGAATTGTATCTTGCATAAAATGTATTATTGTTCCTCTTTGTTAAGACATTGAACAAAAGAAATTTTAAGTCATAAGGTAAAAGTGTATGGTAATCATTAATCTATGAAAACACATAATTCTACGTTATTTAGCGGTTGTATTATGCCTATTCTGAAATCATCTCCATTTTTTTCTAAATTTTAAAAGTATATGATTAAAAAAATTTTAAATTATTAATTATTCGCATTTAATGAGTTCCTGAAATTTTGATTTATCATATAAAAATTGAAAGGTTCGTGAATAATTTGACGTTTTTGCTCTAATTACTATTCTCTTATTAAACAGCAGATACATTGAAGCTTACTTAACCAGCCGATAAAATGATTTCCTCTGAATCTTATTAGATTTGTAATAGTTGTCATACAGTTTGCAAAATTTTTCATGTCATGTGCTACATGTATTTTATATACAAGGTGGTCCCGAATTCATGGTACAAACTTTAAAGAAAGATACAGGACGTTGTAGCAATCAATTATTATATAGGAATGTATGGGAGCTAGTGACACGATGAGGCGCAAACAGGGAAGTTAAAGAAAAGAGAAATGGAGCTATCGGGTGATTGCTTTGCCGATAGAGAGCAGTAGATGTCTAGCCACCGTTCAACATGATGCATCTCAGTAGGGAAAGTGCCATTCGGAATTTGGCTTATGACTACAATGGGAGACTTTACGTATGCCACCTAAGCAGACGTACATCACGGCCTTGCAAATGGTAACGGCAGAGCTGGGCTACGAATGTATCACGCGCAGTTTTCTGATCGACGAATGCCGTATCACAGAATTTTTCAGTGGTTACATCTTCAACTGAAACAGGTTCGTTCCACGTGTCTAGTCATCATGATGGCCGATGAATAGCTGTACACAGTCCAAGCCTGGAAGAAAGCATCCCGACTACTTGCGACAACTTTTTTTTTCAAAAAATGGAGATATGAGGATCTTTTTTATGTTTTTTTTTAATTGCTTAGTACATTTTAAGAAAAATATGCTAAAATTAAGAAGAGAAAAAAGAAATTATTCTTACTAAAATGGGAAAAATGGGTAAAAATTGGCAAATAATAACATAAACGTGGCCCATTCTGTACCAACGTTTATGAACAGATTTTCAATTTTTCAATTCTGATGAGTAATGTTATTTATTTTTGAAATGACCTTTAGGATAAGAGATATTTTAATTTTTACAAAAACTGGAGCTCTTTATCTCAATTATTATATGAAATTGCTGAAAAAAGTAGTGATTATATTCACATAAGAAGCCGTAAATTTTGTAATAAAACATTTCATAAATCTGAAAGTTAAAATATTTCTACAATACTATTATACAGAACATACACAAAAATTTTCAGCTAATTATTTTCAAAACTTTTTTGACACTCACTGGCTCCGTTTGAGTATTTTCAAAAAAAAAAACATTTCGAGTAAAACTCGTTTTAAAATATGACATGTTGCTTAAAGTAATGACATCTGCTTTTTTGCTAAATTACTTGTAGTTTTTGTTCTAGTGAACGGAAAATAATAACTTTGGTATTTTTGTAAAGCTAATAAGATAGCCTATAAAATAAAATCATAAGAAATTGTCAATTGTTGGCAAAATTCACAATTTTAGGTTAGTCGGACACCTTAAACGTTGTTGCTGATAGACCCAAGTTCAAGCTCATCCCGTACAAATGAATCATCAGATCGTTTGTAGAGTATGAGACGAAATTCGCTTACACCTCTTCCATTTTCAGCGAGTACGAGCTTTGAATTTTTCAGACTATCTTCTCCGACTACCAGTGTGTGGTACAGAACTGATCACTGCAGCAGTATTTCATAGTTCATGTACTGAACATTTATGAACAGTTATTGTAAACATTACACTTGTCAAAGAAGCTTTCAATAAACACTTTGTCTTTCCTTTCGTCTCTTATTTTTGTATGTGTGTGCCTCACCACGTCACTCGTGCCCATATATTCCTATACAATATATGATTGTTACAATAGCCTGTACCTACCCTTAAAATTTGTACCATGAATTCGAGACTGCCCTGTATATTTTACATTTCTAATTACATAATGTATTCGTTGTTTCTTTTTCCTTTCAACTAAGCATTATTCGTATGAATTAAGTAAATTCACACACAAAATTTGTTCAGAGAGGAAAATAATTACCAGAAGACAATTTTGATTTCATGGGTTACATTTAGCTGCAGTGGTTGTTGGAAGTATGCAAATATGTTGAGCAACAGTCAGTCAAATTTCAAGATATTTATCCATTACATCCTTCAGAATTTGGTTGATTACTATAAACAAAAAAGAATAACAGAGCTGATTACTAGATAGCTAGCTGTATAATTCTAAAACCATGAAACAGTCTTAATTTACTGTCTGTGGAATATCCAAATAGTAAACAATCCCTTTTAAATCTTTACTATTCAAATTCTTTCAATATCTTCAGTACATATATAGATATATATGGAAGAAATTTATAAAATATATTAAAGAAAATAAAGTATTTAACAGGAAATAACTTAATAAAAACATGAAGATCAAATCTAAAGAAGATATAAAAATGAAATACAAATAAGAACCTAGCAAGTCAAAAAGCAATTTCGGACTTAGGACCGAATAAGTGGGGTTAAACTAGTTTGAAGGCGCCAACCTTCCCCCTTTGCAACTCGGTAGGAGAAACCAAAATAAAATAAATAAAAATTTAAAGTATAAAATTTCCAAGTATAAAAAACTCAAAGTATAAAAAATTCAAAGTATAAAAAATCCAAAGTATAAAAAATCTCACAGAAAGTATGAAAAAACAACCGACTACTATTCAGCAAAAAATTCTCCTAAAATATTTAAGCAGAAAAATATTAAAAGAATTACCTAATAAAAGGATTCTTCAAAAAAGATTTTTCAAAAGTTATACATATATATATATATATATATATATATATATATATAAGAGAAAAGAGAGAGCAATTCACTCACTCGCTCATTACGATATCTCCCGAATTATTAAACCTACAGACTAGAAATTTTATAGGTAAGCTCCTTTCATAGAGTAGAGATCCGCTAAGAGCGAGTTTCTCTTGAAAATTTCAGCTTCCAAGGGGCGTTGCTCGAGCTTAAAAGGAGCGAATAATATATAAATATTCCCGTTTTTGAGCTATTAGACACACAAATTTGAAATTTGGTAATTATGCTATTTTCATAGAGTAAAAATCCGCTACAGAAAAGGTTACGCAAAAATCGATCCCCAAGGGGCATTATAGATAAATATTTCCGCTTTTAAACTTTCAGACGTACAGATTTGATATTTTGTAGGTATGTTCCTTTCATAGAATTCAGATCCACTACAAAAGAATTTTTTTTGAAAATCAACCCCCAATAGGCATTAGTGTTAAATATTCCATTTTTGAACTATTAGACCTACAAACTGGAAGGTTGATTGGCATGTCCTTTTATACGGAGTAGTTCTTCTAAGAATGGGTTTTGCGAAAAACGACGTTAAGAGGAGTTACAGAAAAAAATCCTATATTGTGAATTGTTAGACCCACATACGTGACATTTGTGAAGTATGTTTTCTTTGTTGTTGTTGTTGAATAGAGATCCATTAAGAATGGAATGTTACGGAAATCAACTCATATGAGGAGAGCGTAGAGTTACTGGGGCGTATTAATAAAAAAATTACCGTTTTCTAACTGCTAAAACTAGAACCAAGAAATTTCGTATGCATGTTTCTTTTGTTGAACTGAAATGCTGTAATAGCAGATCTTCCGAAATCGTCTCTCAAAGGAAGTTACGGGGCCTAGTGATAAAAAAAGTTTTCCTTTTTGATTTATTAGATTCAAACTTTAAATTTAGCAATCATGTATATTTTGTTAAGAAGAGATCCACTAAAATTGGGTTTTGCGAAAATCCATTTTAGGCGAGGAGTTTACAGTGCGTAAAAGATAATTATACTTCAAATCTAGAGAATGTTATTCGGAATTCCTTTCCTTTTTAAATATAAAGGTGAGAGTTATACGAAAGATTTTCAATATAATTGAACGCTTAATGCTAGGACTTAGATTTGATATATAGTCAAAATTTTCTACTAGAGAAAGATGAATAAATAATAATCAAAACTGAAAAAACTTAAAATTTCAATATAACCAGGAAATAGATTTTAGAAAGGATCTATGAAAAATTAAAAATAATAGAGTTATATATATATATATATATACAGTATATATTCATTCAACATTATGAAGTATGAAACACTCAGTGAAGTGGCAGGTAATCCTTAGTATGTATATATTTTATATGTATGTATATGCCCAGAATATCTTAATTTAATACAATGAAACAATAACAGCTATGAAGCAAATTTTTTTTTAGATTAAAGAGATATAATTAAAAGATAAAGTAATAACTACTAATATTTATGACAAAAAATATTAATTTAAATTCATTATTATAAAAGAACCTTGTTGGGAAAGTAATATACATATATCAATATTCAGAATTATTATTTTTATTACATACAACGTAACAAATTTCTTAACCCTAAAATTCAGAAAAAATATGAGAAATATATATAAATTTTATTAAATACTATTTAATTAAAAAATATCCACATTTTTTTCATTAATAGTTATTTGTATAGAAAATTCTGTATTGTAAGGATCAAATTCTTTAGAAGATTAATAGTTTATTATTATAGATTTTATCATGAATATTCATTTTTCCAAGTTAGATATACTCATAGTTACCAATATGTTCAAATTAGAGTTAAAATTACTCATATTTCTTTAGTTTTATTTTAGCATTAGTAATAACTTATAGACATATACAAATATATTCCTAGAATTTCTCAAGTAACTATAATATTTTTCTTAATACAGGTACTGTATATTTATTTTAGAACGTATAATTTTATGCTTTTTGCTAAGTGCTGCCAATTCAGTCAATAATACTATGCTTTGAATTTATATTTGGGTCCAGAATCTAGCAATAACTTGTTTTTTGTACACAGATTCAGCACAGATTATGCATTTTTGATTTCAATACAAATTACCATTTCTTGTATTGGATTTAGAATTTCTAGTCTTTATTTTCAATAGGATTTCGCTCAATATTATGAACAGGAAATGGGAAGATTGGCTAGCCAAAAAACTTGTTAAACCCCACTTTAATATAAATTATTTTATATGTAAGAGCTGTCCTTAGTCAACAATGTTTATAATACTAAAACCATTCATATATATTTTTAAATTCCAATATCTGTTTTTTTTATTTCATTTATCCTTATTTTTCTATAGATCTCTGTCTCTCTATTAGAGAGTATTATTCAATATATATATAATTATATTCTAAAATAAGTATATATAGTTCCTTATATCCTCATTTCCTTATATTTTCAAGCATTGCTTAGGTAGTATATGTGTTCTATAAGCAGTCGTAAATTTTAAAAGACCAAAATAATTACCGTTCTGTTAAATACTGAGTTATCAAAACTTTAGTAACTTTTAGTCAGAAGTTCCTCTACTTTAAAGAAATGAGTATAATTTTTGCCATTTAAATAGTGTCTGCAATCTCTGTCAAAACCTATTTTAAATTCCTTCTCTTGAATTTTAAGAAAATCAGTACTCAGTATCAGGTGCAAATTTTCTCAAGCATAATGAATTTTATATTAAATTCTAACATCACAGCTAAAATATTTCTCTTGATACTAAGATATTAGGCTTTCCTAAAATACACCAACTGCATTTCTCACAAGTAACTAAAATATTTCAAAGTATAACTTTAAAATAAATTCATCAATTAATTAGTAAACGATGCTTTTCCTTCCATAATTCAATAGTGTGTTACATCATTACAAATCATTAAAAACACATGAAAAATATTTACCAACTGTTAAGGAACAGTGTGAATTATGTTCACAAAAGCAAGAGTTTCAATCCCATTTTTTTTGCTTCACCGATATTCACAAGAGCTGTTTACCAACTATTAATAATATTTTCTTTAAATTTTTATAAGTTATCAGAAAACTAATTAAAAAACGTGACATTATTTTTTTGAAAAAAAGTTCTTCAGAAAAATTAGAAAAACTAAAATATTAAAAAATGAGTTAAATCATCTAAAAATATTTCTTTTAATCTGAAAAAAACAAAGTTTTAAAAAAAGATTCTTAAAAATTTTAAAATTAAAATTTTTAAATAAATTTGTTTTTAAAATTACATCAAAGTTTCATAAAGAGGTAAAAGTCTTTATAAACAAATCTTTCCTTTATTTCTGAGCAATGGTCATTTTTTTAGTAATTAGCCATGTTTATAATATATAACTATGTGAATTAAAGAATAACATGTCGTATTCATTTGTAAGATCATGATAACCTCATAATATCAAAAAAATTTCACAGTACACAAAGTGATTATTTGCTTTAAAATTCTTAAAAACTTTAGCTAAATCTGTCAAATTCTGTTTAATTTGGTAAAGAAACAATTTATTAGCATAAAGTTAATCGGTTATAAAAAATTACTTCTTTAAAAGAATTTTCATCGACTGAATTCATATATTATAATTTGAAAAAACTGCTAATTTTTCTAAACCAAACCAAGAACAAAGATGTATAAAAATATAAATTCTATATAATATCATACATGAGAGTTATCTAATACAAACAAAGTAATACTTTTCAATTGCGTTGGAAGTCAAAATTATGCCAAAAAAAAGATTGGGTTCGTTTTGTATAACGCTAAGGGTGATGTCACAGTTGCTTCTCCGACAAATTATGAAAACAATTTGTATTTCATTCTCAATATTTTCATTTGTGGGTACTTCGAAACATAGTTCCGTCTAAGCACGTAAGCCCCATTACTTTTCACGACGATCATTGAACCAGGAGAGATTGTCAACTGTTCCAAGTTGGTGACCATAACTACAAACATTAGCAGCTTCATGTCAAAAAGTATTAAACAATTTGGCTAATAACACACACAAAATCGATATATTAAATCTCTTGATATGATAAAATACATAGATGTATATCTTAGATAAACGCTAACAAAAAGAAAAACATGTAAAAAAAATTCCAAAAGCGTTGCTAAGTAATAAAATTACTTCCAAAAGATCAAAATAATGCTTCATGTTCTGAGATTTAAGGCAATTACTTAAAGCATGAGGATACAAAAACGTAGCACAAGTCTCATATTTAATTAAGTTCAAGCTGTGTAAAAAAAGTTGTTCGAGCATATTTCGTAACATCTGGTAATGAGCCAAAATGAAAGTAACATCACTACATTTTCCGCATCATACAAATTTGATTTGTTAATGCCGTGTTGCCTAGAAACAGAATAAGTAAAACAGTTTTAATCAAGAATTTCAAATAACAAGCTCAAAACTTAAATTAACCAGGACAGAATTAAAGATGCGTCGAAGAAAAGCCTTCTTGCAGAAAGTATTTCTTAATTCCTAATTAATTATACGAGATTGTAATCAATTAACTTACTTTAGTTAAATTAAATGGAAGTCGAATCTAATTTATATTAAAAGAGATTCAAACTATTCTTTTTCTAGGCATATTTTTTTCAGTAATTGGAAAGTTTTTTTTTTCAAAATATTTATTTTATAAAGCATTTCCCTTTTACATAGGAAAAAAATGTAAATTTTGTCCCTTTTAATCACACACACAAAAAACTTTTCTTTTTTTTCCCACTAGGATGAACGTTTGTTTATTTTTTAACAATACTGTTAAGCAATTAAAATAATTGAAAACGTACATAATATTTTTTTTATAAACTGAACAGCATTTAGTGGATACTTTTGATCATTAAACATACCAATAATTACTTTTATTTTATAAAAAAAGAAAGAAATTAAGCTTTCAATAAAAAGTTTTTTCAGTTTACTTTTTTTTCGAAAAATTTTTAATAAAGTATTTTATCTAACGCATGATGTATATAAATCAGTCTTGCAATGTAAATATATTTATTTTTATTGTGCCTATCAATGTATACTTTTAAAGTGAAAGAATAAATGAAAACATAAAATGTACATTTGATTCAATTCTTCACAATCGAGCATTGAAATAAATTTGCTCTTGTCATAAGGCAGATTATAAGTCAATATTCCTTCCCTCGACAATAGCATTTATTTTTGAATTATCATTTATCATCCCATTCCCAAGAAATAAACAACTGTCATTTTTATAGAATGACAGACAAAGAATTTATTTTTTCAAACTACATTAAAAAAGCCCAAGAGGGAAAAAAATCATCCTATGATTAAAGAAGCAGACAAAACTATGACAGATAATACGTTAATGAAGAGGACGATTTGCAGCTCCCAGATGAATCGTATGCTTCCGCGCGAAGAAAGTAGGTCAAGCCGAAGGGCAGCCGTTAATCGATTGTCTTCTTCCGCTGTTGGATCGGAACTACTTATTCAAAATACGGTTTATACTGAAAAGGCGTTGACCCGCATTTGCATAACAAGGAACTTAATGAGAGACCCTAAAAATTAAGATTCGATCAGAACTGTCAAAAGCACTTGTCAATGTGTACTAGAGAATTAACATTAAATTCTCATTAAACGAAAATATAAGTAATGTGTCATATGTCTCGTTTGTTTTGCATGAGTCACATTACTGTTTCATATTAATGTTTTGGAAATATTTTTCGCCTGAATAAGTCATATATTATGATTAAAGGCAACTTAAAACGAAATATTAGCATTTTACATGTTTTCAAAAAATGCATTTGTTTTACGAATCACCATTAAGTAGAAAGTGAAATATAATACAAAGTGGAGTTATGCTTAGGAAATGCTGAAGTAATTCTTATTAGCACAAATAATAAAGCTTATTGTTAATGTTATTCTTGAATGCTTATGCGAATTGTCACAAAAAGAATATCAAGCTTTTAAGTTTAAAAATAATGAAAATACATGTATAATCAAATGATAATTAATCAGATATTAAAAACACTTACATAAAATATTACTGAAGTTAAATCACATGATCCTTATTACATATAACATTCATTTTACTTTGATTCAAGAAGAAATTATAGAAAATAAGTATATGCATCTGTATTTTCATTTATTAATGAGAATATTATATAATGTTGTTATTTATTAAGAAAGGAAGCTAAATATAAATAAAACATTTCAATTTATCTCTAAATATTATTTTCTAATTAATTTTTTTGCATTACGGCTATTGCTTTGGAACATTAATTGGAGTTTCAATGAAAAATCTATAGAAGTATTTAAACAAAATTATCTATATTTATTTAAATTGCCAGAATTCCAAGGCAAATATGATTTTGTATGTGTAACATTAATATTAAAATATTTTTAATACATATTCATTCATTTTGACTTCAATTATAATGAAGTAAACTTTCCAGAAGACCACTTAAGGGCTATATTTATTGATTAATGATGATAATAAATAAGACACATTGGGAAACGTGAATGAAATAATATTCTTCTTTCAAACACTATCCTCAATTTCCATGATTTCACGACCTATTTAACAATACGTTTGATATTTTTCACATCTTCTTAAAAATACCTACATAAAACTTTTACTCATAGAATATATTTAACATTTAATCATACACTTATGCCCGAAATTAAGGTCACAAACATAAAATTTGTGAAAACTTATGAACTCTCTATTTACTGGGTTGTCATAAATTTGTCTTAGTGACATATTACAATGTCAGAAAGAATATAGAAACATAACAATATTGAAAATTTTTAATTGTGAATTAAGATACAAGTCATATTAAAAAGTGTGAAAAAATTAATCACAGATAAAGCATTTACCCCGGGAAAAGTCCATTTACTTCTCCGAGTTATTTCTGGGTATCGAACGATATCCTATGATGCTGTGTTTGCTATTTCGGGCTTCCCACCTATTGACATCTTTATTATCAGAAATAATGAATTCAAGAGTGCAACGAAGAACTGTACCAATAAGAGTCTAGATGGTTCCCTGCGAATTTCTGTTCTTCCTCATCCTTCTGAACGATTTCCCCTTAATTTTGTTAATTACCGTAAAAATATTGAAGACAACTTTCCTGTTGTCTGCTTTACAGATGGTAGCAAAATCAACAATAAGGTTGGCCTTGCATTTGTTATCTTCCAAGATTTTATTGAAATTGAAACTCGCCAATTTAGACTAAGAGATGAATGTAGTGTGTTTCAGGCTGAATTACTTTGCATAGCTCAAGCAGTCTCTTGGATCTGTAATAACGAAAACCTTTCATCGGATTTCTTAATTTGCAGTGATTCTCTTTCATCTTTATATGCCTTAAATAACATTGATTCTCAAAATCATCTGATTGTTCAAACGCAAGTTGATCTCAATTTTCTTCGAAGCAGAGGTGTAAAAGTTTTCTTTTCTTTTGTTCGAGGTCATACGGGAATCTATGGCAATGAACGTGCTGACTGGCTTGCAAAAGAAGCTACAAAATTAAGCAATTTGATTCCCATGAACATTCCAAAATCATATTATAAAAATATTTTTAAGGAAAAAATTATTTCTGATTGGAATAAATTATATCAAATATCAAATAAAGCGCTCTTCACCAAGGAATTTATTCCTTCTATTCAGAGTCGTTTAAAGGCTAAACACTTTCATCCTAATTTTATACTTACCCAGTTTCTAACTGGGCATGGAAACTTTAAAGCCTATTTGAAGCGCTTCAATTTGTCACCTACTGACCAGTGTTCTTGCTCCAGTGACACAGTCCAGGATGTCAAGCATCTAATATTTGCTTGTGCTAAATTCTCTTCCGAAAGACGTACTCTCATGAATTGCCTACAAAAGAACAATATAGCGTGGCCTCCTCCTTTCTCTGCCTTTGTTCAGAGCAAGTCTTCTTTTACATCGTTTTGTGCATATATTAATAGCATTTTTTCTCGTATTGTTTAGATTGTAAATTTAAATTTTTTTATTATATTATTATTATTATTATTCGCGTTTTTTCTAACATTTACTGTGTATGTTTCTGTTTTTTTCTTCTTTTTTTTGCAAGTGCGTATATATATATGTCTGTGTGTATATTCTTAAGTATTTGTGTGTATGTATGCTTTTTATGCATTTTTATTTTGAAAATCTTCTAATCACACATGTGCTACCAAACCTCCACCATTGTATAATTTTAGTTACTGAATGTCTCCGTTTTTGTGCACGTGAGCAATCTTGTATTTTGTTCTGTGTTTATTGTATTTGCATCCCTTCTTGTTTCTTTTACCTTTTGATTCCCATTTGTGCTTGTATCCCTGTACTTAAAACTTCCTACCACTATTGATTGAGTATTGACTTACGTTTGTAAGCCTTGTGTTATACTTGTTGGCACACAAGGAGTCTAAATAGAGATTCAAAAAAAAAATGGATGTTACCACTGCGAACTGCTATACAAGCCTCACTACAAGCTGCCATACTGCTAACGAGGATGTCATTCAGTATTTGTGGCAACAAAGCCCATCTTTCAAAAAGATAGACTTCATCTCTTGGTGGGGAGGGTCCTGGGATGAGGACTACACTAAGAAATGGCTTGTCCTAGACCATTTCAAACATATTTAGTAGAATTGTGATCCGGAGATCTCGAGGAGCAATCCGTACGGTGAATATCCACTCCTTCAGGAAATTCATTAACAATGTGAGTTGTGTGTGGCCGCACATTATCGTCCATAAAATATAGTCCGGGCCCAAAGCACCCTGAAAAAGAATTGTAACAAACTGGAAGCAGGGTATAAAGGCCAGTCACTGCAAGACGACTGTGCACTGTTTTCCCGAAATTTCTTCATCTAGACACAACAGCAAAGTCACTAGCAGACTGAGGAACCATTGTCCGAATTTGTCGTCGTGCGTTTGTTGCCAATTAGTGATCCTATGCAGATGTCGATGATCAGTGGCGTCCGACCTTCCTGGTGACAGTACACTTGTTTGGAATGATTCCATGACCGAAACACTACTTTCTGGTTACTTGTAACTATCAATCCACCACCGTTTGAGATTAGCCGGTTTCAAATCTGCCAAAATCTCTACATCTCACGGAATCCTCTAAACGATTATTAGAAGTCATTCTCACTGCAAACAGACTAACTTGTTTGACTAACTTGTAATATGATTAAAGAAGTTGTCGATCTTCCCTTGTTCAAGAACTTCTGGATTCCACAATCAGGAGCTGACATTTGATGAGCTCTTCATAGTAATGGATGAGCAAGAGCAAAACATTGAAGAACTCGAGTCTTTAGACCCATTCTGATTGAATGGGTCTAAAGACCCAGATCGAATGACGGGTGGAAACTTTACAGAACGACTAATTTTAATTTAAAAAAAGGTTACAAATTTTAGAAAAATACAGACTCAATCGAAGAGCGTATTTTTTCATCAAAACAAGGAATAAAAAAGTTTTTAGCATGCTTCGAAAATATTTTGAGTAAGAAATAAACTTTGAGCCATCGAACTACTTTTCTAAATTTCATGAAACCTTCGACATCAAAATAATTTCGATTTGAGATTTTGTATTTATGTTATTTAAGATTTTTACCAAACAGTTTTGTTTTTCTAAATTATTATTTATCTGGATCCAACTAAATTTAATTTGTATGTATTTGCATGCGAAATTAAGCCCTCACTTACGCGGTATCGCCAAGTCTTAATTATCACGTAGGTTCGGGATATTACTGAATACATATATACACAAAGAAAGATTAGAGTATATATACATATATATATGTAGTCAAAATTCTCTACTGGAGATATATATATATGCATTATTATTTACTTGTGAAAGTTGTAACACTAAGATGAAATCATGCAAATTTAGTCAAAGTTAGTTAGAGTGCCATGCGAGTAACTTATAAAGGGCTTCATGAGCGACCACCGTGAGGGTGAACTTTCGTATTACAAAATTTCCACTCACATAGCGTGTAATGCGACATCATGTGGGAGGAAGGATGAACTATCGACACTAGTGACAAATCGAAACTCCCAACAGTGAGTCACGCAATATGATATCACAATGCATGAGAAACTTCACTTGCAAGGAATGAAGCTTCTTTTGACTTTTTTGAACATCAATTGTAAATTGTTAAGTACAATATATATTTTCATTAATAATTTAGTTCATTTTAAAGCATTACCTCGGTTCTTCTAATTGAATTTCAACATTGTTCCTTTTCACTACGGCATATAATAATAGAACCAAAAAAATTCTATGTTAAGCTCATTAATACATCACTCAATAAGTCCCGGGCCTAACATATAGATGGAGTTATCTTCTAACTTTTCTAAGCCTAAACTAGTAGTACTAACTTTCAAACTGCACGTGTCAAAATTTTGAGAGAATATCCGGTTTAGTTACAAAGTTACATTGTTTTTTGTGGCAACAGCGGCAACTGTTTGAAAACTATGGATGAAAAAGAATTTAATGGGCTAATCAGACATTGCTTTCTGATGGGGGAAAACACGTTCAAGCAAAACAATGGCTTGATAAATGTTATCCAGACGCTGCTCCATCGCAAACAACTGCTAAAAGATGGTATGCGGAATTAAAACGTGGTTGTACAGACACAAACGATTTTGAACGTCAGGTCACCCGAATTCTGCAGTTGTTCCAGAAATCATCAAAAAGTGCATGAAATCGTTTTAGCCGATCATAAATTGAAGTTGCGTGAGAGAGCAGAGAATTTAAAGGTATCAGAAGGCAGTGTATTTGCTATTTTGCAAGATCATTAGTCAATGAGAAAGCTGTGTTCAAAGTGGGTGCCACGTTTGCTCAATGTTAATCAAAAACAACAACGCATCGACGATGCAGAGCGTTGTTTGGAGCAGTTTAAGCAAAATAAACAGGATTTTTTACTTAGATAAGTGACAATGGATGAAACATGAATCCATTACATCACGCCTGAATCAAAAAGATCGCCAGGTGAGTGAATAGAAGCCAGTGAAAGGCGTCCAGAGCGACAAAAACTCAAATGTCACCTATCAAGGTTATGGCGTCAGTATTTTGGGATGCGCATTTAATTTTGTTTATTGACTACCTTTAGAAAGGCAAAACAATTCATAGTGATTATTAAAGGTCGTTATTGTATCAACTGAATGAAAAAGTAAAGAAAAAACATCCTCAAATGCAAAAGAAAAAGCTTCACCAAGACAATGCTCCGTGCCACAAGTCCATGAAAACGATGGTCAAATTGAACGAATTGCGCTTCGAATTACTTTTCCTCCCACCGTACAGTTCAGGTCTGGGCCCCCAGTGCCTACTAGTGGCTTACAGATCTTAAAAGAATGCTACAGGGAAAGAGATTTGGTACAAATGAAGAAGTGATTACCGAAGTAGAAGCCTATTTTGAGAGCAAAGACAGATCGTTCTACGAAAAAGGTATTAAACAATTAGAAGAGCGCTGGGCTGCATGTATCACTCTTGAAGGGGAGTATCTTGATAAATAAAGTTCAATTTTTCAGAAAAGTTGTTGTTTTATTAGTTTATTTAGCCCGACTTATTGAGTGATGTGTTAAGTGCAAGCTTTTAAGCGGGCTGTGAGAGTTACTAAGTTTCCCTTTCCATGCATTAACTGTCTTTACTTAAAAACATAATATGGTGTTGTCTTTAGGGGACGCAATTTAAATTTATTTTCCCTGTTCCAAAATAGTTTGAATCAAAATTTATTAGCTTTAATCTTTCTGGAAACGTTGTACAGATTTAAGTCGCTAAAAGACTTAATTTTTGTCTTCTTGAATGTGCTGACATACTAACATCTAATTATGGGTACATTTAATTCACCAGAAATGCTTTAAAAAGTTTTATAAGTTACATTTGCAAGAATTGATTTTGTTGCGGGTACGACTCCGGCCCAAGTCGGGGAATTTTTATGAGGCAGAAAATGGACAGTGGCCATGTTGTATGATTATACGACATGTAAAAGATCCCTAGAGTGTCTGTTTGGCTTGGGTGTTCTCGGTAAAATTAAATCCTAGTACGGGTTCGCATCGTCAGAGCTCAGGTGCCTCCCTCAGGGGAGGAAACTGGGTGTCAGAATTACTTGTGGTAATTGGTATCGCCTATATGGTGCCACACTATAAAGTGATACCAGCTCCTGAGGAATGTACTAGGCTTGAAAATGTTAAAATACCAATACACAGCCTTATTAGAGAAAAAAAGAGTATATTTTAAATAAAATGATAAAGTATTATTTAAAAAAATGTATCACTTGATTTGAATCAGGAGTACACATACCTTGCTTTGTAAATCACATGTTGAAGCTGATTTGTTGACCGAGAATTTTCAGTAAATCAGCTTCTTTGTTTAAATTAATCGTTCTTAAAGGCACCAAATAGCATGTGTGATACTAAAAGACCCCCTTGCTTCAACATCACCAAAGTCATTCCGATATAATGACTTTGTTACTCCCATCCCGAAAAATGTTTAGAGATCTTAAGTGAATTTGCTTATTTTTGTCTTTCAATTCTTCAAGGACATTTTTATTATTTAAAAAAATTTTAAGGATTCGTAAAAGATTTTATATTATATTTTAATTTTCTTAATTTGTCCTTGTTTATTGTTCATTTAGTCTGATAGATTACAGAACGAGAAAGTTCACCATTCGCTTAGCTTCTCTAGTCATAGTAAAAGACTGTTCTATTTCCGACAAAATAAGAAAACGATTTTTTTTTTTATTTATTCCTAAGAAAACTTGTTCCGAATCCAAATTTTTTGACAACGGGTAGTTTTAAATTATTTATAAAAAGTAATTTAATTATTTTAAACTACACTGTTTTGATTGAGTGGCATGAGAGCTATAGTTTCAGGAGCTAATTAGTTATATGTTTTGCTTATGTGATCTATATTTAAAAATTAGCAAAATTTTTTAATGAAAACAGTTGTATGGCAACAAGTTTTAAAGCAAATGTACTAATCATTTAATGTTTGAAAAAATTATTATTTTTTTTACAAAAATTTAACTTTACAGATTTTTTTTAAGCTTTTTTCGTAAAATATCGTATTGTTCTGTTTCTATTTAAATAAAAAAAGGAATTAAATTCAGAGGCCAAAGGAAATTATGCAATTTTTTTATTCTTCTAGATATCACAGATAATATAAATTACAAAATTTAAAACTGTGAAATATTTTTTACATTATTAAAAATGTATATTTTTGAAATATATTGATGTGTGTTGTCTTGTTTTGTTTTGCATTGTTTCATCTTTTTTCGTTAGAGAAAAAAAAATTTTAATTAAAAGTAAATTTAAAAAGTCATGCATAAAAGTGATAGAAAATTGGATCAAATGAATTTATTGTAGTTTAATTTAATAACCAAAATAGGTTATTTTTCAATTTAAGATCATGCAAATTAATCATATTTATAAGTAGATTAGAACTTAAAGTAACTTAAAATAAAAAAATTATAAACTTAGAAAAGAAACTTAATTATATTTAACGAAGAATAACAGTGATTCTTAACGAACTAGTTGAATAGCATAAATCGTATCAACAAATAAATTAAAATTAATACGGGGCAATAATTAATTTATTTCGCTTTACGTTTCATTAAGGTTTGTTATGAAATATCAGTACTTTAATTATGAAAATTCTGTAATCGTCCAACTAAATTATTAAAACGTAATAAAATAAACAACTAAAAACTCTGAAATTTTACTGATTTTTATAAAGTATTTCTAAGCCAGATTGAAAAAATTATCACAAATAATAAATTACTCTAAACTTTCTGAAAAAGTAACTATTGAAAATAATAATAATAATAATCGAAACATAAAGTACTTTGTATTTAATTAATTTACATTAATATTACAATTTCGCTAAGTTCGTTCCCAATATTTACTACGTTGATTTTACAGAATTGAGAATTTCTACCTAATGACCCTACAGTCAATAAGAATATTAGAGTTTTTACGCCATTTGCGGGAAACATTGAAAACTATTTTACTTGTGACCCATGGGTCTTACCTCACGATAATATGCGTGCATCTCCTCACATCTTAATTATTCGTGGGTTTTAATAAAATGTTCAACAAATGAAGGACTACAAGCTACGTACTCACCAATATACCATCTTGTGACTTTTTCTTATTTCCTCTGTTGAAACTTTCCCTACGTGCTCACCATTTTGAGTTCTTTGATGCAATAAAAGAAAATTCGATACGAATCTTGAAGGGTTTCACAAAAATGACATAAAAGTATATTCTGAGGATTAGAAAAAACATTGGCTGGAGTGTATTGAAATCGGATATTATTTTGAAGATGTAATCAATTTTGATAAAAATTGATACCCTTTACTTTATGACAGCATTCCGAATACTTTTGGTCACAGTAATATAAGAGAAGTAAGCGTAAATGTATCTATTTCATTTCTAAATATGTTATATAAGAGAAATGCATTTAAGAACTGAACTATGAAGAAAATATCAACGTGTAAATGTTTTTAAGAAAAGGTGTTTTGCTTATATCATACCTGACTTTTAAATATGATTAAGTAATGATGAGAATGACCATAGTTTCTTTTGAAAGAATAATTTTTTTTAAAAGATTATCTGCCCTACATCTATAATTAAACAGTTCCTTCGTCTTTCTTAAGTGATATAAAAATAAAACTTATTGCATTATATTCTTTGTTTAAAGTTATTGCTAGATTAAACATTTTATATATTCTACTTCTCATTTCAACAAATAAAAAAAATTCCTGCATATTTACAAAAACCATTATATACTGGGGGGGGAATACTATTACTTTTAGCTTATTAATTAAAAAACATTCCTATTTACAGCTCAATTTACCCCATGCTTCATGATAATTTTAGCTTGTTTAAGTTCTTAATTTCTTTTTTTAAAAATGTTCTGCAGAAAGAAACATGTCTATGGGAATTCTTTTTATAGCCCCACAAACATAAATGACGTCTTACACTCACTTTTCGTAAATATCTCTTCCTCGAATTCTTATACGGTTCTCGAATTTTCAAAAAATGTTGAACAAAGAAATGTTGCCTTTCTATAAAACTTCGAAAGTGTTTGCTGACGTTTTCTTTTTCAAAGAAGAAGTGTAAATATTAGATTCTGAAACGTTTGTTATTTCCTTTTCCCGAACAAATACTCGAGAGGGTAAAAGATGTTCTGGTTAAACTATAATTTTTTTTTGTCGAGAAAATTCATTTTTAACCTCCAGTGCAGAACGACATTTTTGAGCTTATTCTTTACTAATTTGGTGATTTTTATGGGTCCCGGTTTTATTAAATAATTTTGAACTTTTTCAAATGAATATTTTCATTTCAATTCTGTTTCATGTATTCATTTTTGTTCTTTATCTCAACATTTCTTCGTAAAAACTATTTCTCAAACTTTTGCAATAAAATTTAGTACTTGTATAGAAGGAAATGTATTTTTTATTTTTTAAGTTAATAGTTCAACAAATTCTCATACTTGAATTTGTATTTTTAAGTACCTACATTATTTTTATCTTATTCAAGAATATCTAGATATGAAATTTTATAAATTTAAGCATCTGCTTGAAAATATATTTGTTTTGAATGTTTCGTCAATCACATATAACTGTAATGAAATTTTTAAATAAATAATTGACTTCAGTATTTTAAATATTTTCTATCATTTAATTGTTAAATTACTCACATTTAAGATAAGTATCATAAATAATATAAGCTAATTATTATCAATAACTATCAAAAATCTGTTGATGAAACAAAAAAAATGAATTAACCTTTTTTTTTAATTGAAAATTTAGAATCTGAAATGGCTTTAATTCATAATCTTCTTTCAAAATCTGCAGAAAAATCTAGTTTTACTTATGGTGCTATAGCTTAGAATATGTTATCATTAATTAAAGAGTATTGCATGAAATTATCCTTTTGTAATTATCTCATCACATGAACTTTTCAGCTCAACTATGCTATTGACAATGTCTGTAAATTGCAAATAAATGATTGATGATAGATTTATATGTTTGAAATATTTGAAAATAAATAATTTAAATATTTTACATGCACGAGAATCTGAATTAAATATATTATTAAGTTAAAAAATTATTAAACGATGTTATTAGGAATTATGCAGGCATAAACTGCATGCAACCTTTAAAATAGTTTTTATTGTATTTTTATCTTTCCAATTTCACATACTTAAACGTTTCTCACATCAACAACTTTTTAAAATTCTTTGTTATTTTTTAAATACTAAAAATGTATATCTGATATTTTTTTTTTTAAAAAAAAAGCTATTAACTCTAAAATTGTGGCTTATATTTTCTTTATTCTAAATATATTAACTTAGGCTATGGTTGGGTCTTCTAAAATGAATATTATTGATAAACATTTTACTGGTATCAATGCATTCTCCAAATAGATGCTAAAATTTTATTTTTTTAAATAAAAAATTCGAGCAAGACTTCCGGATCTCATTTATCTATCTTTTTCCTATTTCTAGTTATACTTCAACATATTAGTATTCCATCCTTTTCAAGAGTTTAAAAATGTTTTGTACAGACACTTAAAATTCAAATTTTTGCTGTAGAATAACAGTCTTTTCTCTTTTTAAAAAAATTTCGCAGGAGCAGATGTGAAAGAAATATGAAAGGAAACCACATTGCCTTTAGATTTTAGTATGCTAGGTAGATTTTTTCATCGGCCGGAAAATGGATGCCTTTCTAGTAATACTCACTCATCAGGCATGGAAGATTTATTACCCGAATATTTTTACTGATCATAACGTCGGGCCGATCAATTTCTGATTATTTTCGAGAGACAAGAATGATAGGTCGTAGAAATGCGTGGAATTTCTAAGGCTTGTTTAACAAGAACCATGTCCATCTTGCATTCTTCTTTTAAGTTGAAATATGTTGTAATCATTTTTTATAGATTTAGGAGTATAATGTGTCCTATTACTGCAAACTAATTCTAAATGAAAACAAATATGTCGGTAGCTTATAGAAAATATTATTGTTTTATAAAAAAAAAATTAATTTTTTTTCATGATTACTTTCAAAAAATTTTAAAACTCAATGAATGAAAACTCTAAGTTTTAGGCAGTCAAAAGTAACACTTTGAATATGAGAGACAGGATTTCCTGTTTTTCATTTTTTATGTATTTCGTCTTTTACTGTATTAGTCTATTATTTAAATTATAAATTTAATGAATAAATTATTAATGTATAATATTTTATTATGTTTTCGTTTTTTATCTAATTTTACAAAAAAAATGCGGATATTCAGGCTATATATATTTTTTGCATACAATCATCAATGGGCTAAAGAACGGTATTATATAAATATTTTTAATATATTGCATTTGCATTTCAGTAAAGTGTCTTACTTTACACATAGCAAAGTGTGTGATACATTTTTAATAGCTATTTACATATAGAATTGTCTTATAGCAATGATACATTTTACATACATATATACTTTTTACAATAGCTATTTACATATAGTAATGATACCTTTTACATAAATATATTTTACAATAGCTATTTGCATATAATAATGATACATTTTACATTAATACATTTTACAATAGCTATTTACATATAGTAATGATACCTTTTACATAAATATATTTTACAATAGCTATTTACATAACCAAATTGTCTTAAAGCAACGATTCCTTACACACACATATATATGGGATATATGTGCCAATGTTCAATAAATCAATAAAAGATTCAGAAGATGTATCTATCATAATCTTTTGCATTTTCCCCGATTCTATAAGCAAAAAGAACAAATTGGTTCTGCGAAACTAGTTTTTATCCCGTTCCAAGTAGTCCCTAGCCAGCTACGTTTATATAGTTTCTAGGGATAATATATATGTGTGAGTGTGTATCTCTATATGTGTATGCAGTTTGAGTAGATTTATTCTAGGTGTCTCAGTTGTAAAAATTAACGTATTGTGCTGTCGTCCGTATTTTATTCAGTGAAAGGAGTACTGTACCTTATTTCGATTAACTTATTACACAATGTACTGCATTTGTTCAATGCATTTAGCTTTTATTAACCATTTTAGTATCTGATCAGTTTCTCAGTCACATGATATCTTACTGAGAGGATGCTTATTGTATATAAAAAATATAAACTTAAAATGCCTTTTATTTTTGTGCTTATAAGTCTTAAAAATAACTTTTTATTCACTGTCTGGCATACTCGTATTCATTATATTTTTGAATATTTTTCCATACAGTTTTTAATGTTTTAGTTCTGTTTAATGTATTTCAAAATAGTCATCCGTATCTTCTTTCTATCCAAGATATCTCACTTGCGTTATTTCTTCAACAAACGATTGCCTTGGTTTTCAAAATTAAAAGACTAATTATTTTCACTTCTAGTTGATTGCCTCCAGAAGTATAGAAAATGTTTTAATGAAATTAGATATGCCACACACAGATTTATATAATGCATAAGTACTGTACAACATTTTTTAATGTGCAAACATGATCGTGTGTTTGGATCACTAGGGAGGAAAATTTGAAAGACAAATTACAAATGGGAAAATAGAAATATTGGCTCCTTAGATTTATACAACTTTGACAATGCACACTCATACAGGGAAAAAAGACATTTTGACCATCGGTATTACTCCTTCAGAAATGATATTTTCAGCTCCTGGACGTTTCTGGAAGAGAGAAAGCTAGTTGCATTTATACTTCTAAGGGCCTTCCAGATATGATCTATCGTGGTGTTTCCCAATATGGGTCACACGTCTCACAAAGAGGTAATTTGATTGTTAAGGTAACAATAACAATTGGGAAACTATATCGTTTAGAGTTTGAAAACGAAGCAAGAAAATTATCGTGGCAAATAGATAAATCAACTTGAAGAGACAGTTGGGTCATAATGATAACTTTCGTAACATTTAGGTATCAATAATAAGACAACGAAAAATCTGATTTCTTATACTGCTAATGATGTTTCTAATGTGATGGGCAAAAAAATATCTTCTTTAAAATTGATGCAAGATGAGGAGTTAAGAAAGATTCTTGTGCAAACCACTACAGAAAAAAACTGAACCAGAACTTATTTTACGAGTACTTTCTACGTATGAAATCGTAAAACTGAATATGTAGAATATTAAAAAGAGGTCAATTTCTAAATAATCCTATTAAGTAAATGAAGCTAAAATAGTAATGAAAACTAATAAATTATCTTTAGAATGTTAAAATAAAGCAGTAGCCATCAAAGATTCAAAAAAACAAACAGAACTTTTATAATATTGAGATCTATGATAAATTATCAATTAAATTGATAAAGTTATGAACACTATGTATATAACACAGAGAGAAACTAAAAGAACAATATGACTATTTTATAAGGAAACACCGTTTCTACTCGAATCTAAGACGCCATCGATTATAATCCTCACCCTCAATTCTCCACACGTTTTTAAGGGAAAAGTTAAAAAAAAAATTGTATAAAATATTCATCATTTTGATACTTTGGAAATTTTTTTAAAAATTTTTAATAAGAAATAATAAAAAGTTAATAATTAATATATTTTACCTGTATTAAAAACTGTCAAATAAATTATAATTCCTCTGATCGCTTTAGTATCATGTTTCGAAAATGATTCATCTCTCCCATTGTCACAGCTGACTTCGTAATTGGTGTCGGCGTCGCCATTCTCCCTCACGATGTCCTAGTATTCCGTGCAACATTCTTTATATGAATGCATTATGGAAGAATAAAAAAGAACACTGTTGAACATTTACAAGCAAAAATCATATCATTTTGTCTACGTCATCGACGTATATTTGTTTCAGGTATCGTCCGTATCTAGATATGTGTTTCAGGTATCTAGGTATGCCAAATTTTCAGTGGCAACTGCAGTCTTTCCATTCTGTTTTGAATATTTGCCTCCCTCTTCATACTTGCGTCATAGTGAACTCTCATCTTGATGCTATTACCGATATCTTTGATGTTTAGGTGATTAAAAGAAAGAATGTACAATTTTTTTCTAAATATGATTACACAACAATATTTAGGATAGACTGAATACTGGAGACAAACTGCGGAATAAGATAAGTCATCGATGGAAGAGGCCAGAATAGGCTGTTACATTTTTCTTTTAGAAAGCGGTAGAAACTCGATTTCCCCCGTCCAAAAAATGTTTTACCTTCGATTCTAAGCCCCTTCCGATTTTCAGTTACAATAACACTGTGAAAATAGTGTGGCTTGGATTCGAGTATATATATATATAATGGATGATGACTGATTTAGTAAACATTGCAACGAATTTAGTAAAGGATTTTTCACAGCGTGGCCGGTGTTGGTTTTTTTCGTATAAGGTTACTATTTATGAGGGTTGCTGATGCTTGTGTTCATTATTATGGAGGAAGCAGTTGTCGAACAGTTTTCTTCTTTATTAAACATTTAACATGAAAGACATTTAGATGGACGTACTGACAAATAGACATACACACACAACACAATACACAAACACTAGCTGCAGCACACTACATGATGACAAGAGCGAAGAAGAAGGGAGCGTAACCGTGTGCTCCGAGTTTTTAGACTGGCGGTGAAGGTCGTACGACTCTTTTGTAACAGGAGTCGTGATTGGATGCAAATGCGCGCGAGCAATTGGATTAAGATTAAGATTATGCGCCCGAGCAATTAGATTAAGATGCGAAAGAACTAGGAAATGATTTAACGGGGTACAGTTAAAGAGAGTTAGAAGAAGTCATTACATATATGTATATATATATATATATATATATATATATATAGTTTTTATTTTACAAGAAAATAACCAATACATAAAAAAAGCATATCTTCAAATATATCGTAGGGATGTTTATCACACAATTGCCATTCGTAAACTACAAAATACAAAAAGGAAAAATATATAGAGATAAAAAAAATAACCATTATGATAACAGTTGCAAAAAGAGGTCTTCAAAAGAGAGAGAGCTTTTATATTTACAATTCTTTTAAAAGTATTTCGTTTAAGTTAACTGAAAATAAAGGAACAGTTAATTTGGTGTAAGAAATTGCTGGATAGTTTCTCCACCGTTGAACATTTTCAACCATTATTGCTGCGGTAAAATCTTTCTTTTCCAATAATAAAGCTATTTGTGCTATTATGGAAATTTTTTCGCAAAAAGGAAAGAAACTTCTATACTCTCATAAATAATGACTATTTGTGTTCGAAACCTCTACTTAGCTGGTATTATAAGAGCTTTTTTTTTATTTAAAAATATTAATATAAACTTATTCTTAGTATAAATATATTCCCTTTTCTGCATTAATTCTAAAAAATATTGATACTTAAAATCTTCATCAACCTATAACCAACAAACAACTGTATCTACCGTGACTGTTATGCTCTTTGTCACTCAAGAAAAAATGAAATAATAATTTATACAGAAGTATGAAAATGTGATGTTTTACTTATTATTTTAATTTACAGATGGCTGAGAACTAAGAATTGTACATAAATGTGGTTAGTGTAATATAATTTATTATCTATATATATAAAGGAGAAAAGCGACTCACTCACTGACTGACTGACTGACTGACTGACTGACTGACTGACTAATCACGAAATCTCTGGAACTATTCAACCTACAGACTTGAAATTTGGTAGACATGTTCCTTTGATAGAGTAGACATCAGCTAAGAAAGGATTTTCCGAAATTCGAAACGCAAGGGGGGTTACGGGGGGGTTAAGGGCTTTAATATTAATTGTTTCCATGTTTAAACTACTTGATGTACAATCTTGAAATTGGGTAAGCGGATTCCTTTCAGAGAGTAGAGATCCGCTACAGAATGAGTTTGGTGAAAATCGACCCCCAAGTGGCGTTGCAGGGGCTTGGGGGGCGTTATAGATAATTATTTCCATTTTTAAACTATTTGACGCACTGTCTTTAAATTTGATATATAGATTCCTTTCCTAGAATAATGATCAGTTACAAAACGGGTTTTGTGAAAACAGACTTCTAAGTGGCGTTGCGGGGGATTAAGGGGCGTAAAAGATAAATATATCCGTTTTTAAACTACTTCACCTACCTGCTTGAAAATTGGTAGGTAAGTTTCTTTCCTGGAGTAAATATCCGCTACAAAATGGGTTTTGGGAAAATTGACCCCCAAGGGGAGTTGTGGGGGCGGGGGTTTAAGAGGCGTTATAAATTCCTATTTTTAAGTTATTAGACGTACAGTCTTGATACTTAGTAAGCAGATTCCTCTCATAGGGTAGAGATACGCTAAAAATGGGTTTCGTGAAAATTGCCCCCAAGTGGCGTTGAGGGGACTTAAGGGGCATTATAGATAATTATTTCCATTTTTAAACTATTAGACGCACAGTCTTTATATTTGATAAAGAGATTTCTTTCATAGAGTAGAGATCAGCTATAAGAAAGTTTTGTGAAAACAGACCTCTAAGTGGCGTTGCAGGTGAACAAGTGGCGTAAGAGATAAATATTTTCGTTTTTAAACTATTTGACCTACCTGCTTGAAAATTGGTAGGAATGTTTCTTTCATGGAGTAAATATCCGCTACAAAACGGGTTTGGAGAAAATTGACCCCCAAGGGGTGTTGCGGGGGGTTAAGGGCAGATATAAATAATTATTTCTTTTTTTAAACTATTAGACTCACAGTCTTGAAATTTGGTTAGCAGATTCCTCTCATAGGATAGAAATACACTGCAAAATGTGTTTTGTGAAAATCGAACCCTAGGTGGTGTTGCGGGGGTTCAAGGGGCGTTATTGATAAATTTTTTTTTTGCATTTTTAATTAATTGGACGCACAGTCTTCAAATTTTGCTAAGCAGATTCCTTTCATCGAGTGTAATTCCCCTACAAAATGGGTTTTGTGAAAACAGACCCAGAAGTGGCGTTGCGGGGGCTCAAGTGGCGTTATGGACAATTATCCCCATTTTTAAACTGTTAGACGTACAGTCTTGAAATTTGATAAGCAGATTCCTTTCGTAAAGTAGAGAACCGCTACAAAATGGGTTTCGCGAATATCAACTACCAAGTTTAATTTCGGGAGATTAAGAGGCGTAATCGATAAATATTTCCATTTTTAAACTACTTGATCATCCTGCTTGAAAATTGGTAGGCATGTTCCTTTCATGAAATAGAGTTCCTCTAACAAAGAGTAAGATGAAAATTGACCCCCAAAGATGTTTGCGTGGGGTCAAGAGGAGTTACAGAAAAAAATTCCTGTTTTTAATTGTTAGACCCATATACTTGAAATTTGTTAAGCATGTCTCTTTTGTTGAATAAGGATCCACTAAGAATAAATTTTAAGTAAATCAAGTTCTGGGGGGTTGCAGGGGGTTACTGGGACGTATTGACAAAAAAAATTACTTTTTTCGAGCTACAAGGACTATAATAATGAAATTTGGTTTGCATTTTTCTTTTGTTGAATTGAAATCCGCTAAGAGCGGTAATTTTGGAAAACGGCTCTCAACGGGATTACGGGGATATTTATAGTAAAACTTTTGCTTTTTTCTGTTCGATTTAGACTTGAAATTTGGCTTGCATGTTCAATTTACGGAGTAGAGATCCACCGAAAATTGGTTTTGCGGGAATCCACTTGGTTTTTGAATTACGAAAGAGCAAACATCATTCTATGCTTCAATTTTAGAGATTTTTAGAAAATACAAATTAGATGAGTTCTGCCCTTTTTTTTTATCAACAGGTGACAGTTACAGGTATAAGTATATTTTTCACTTCAATCGAATTCTTAATGCTAGGACTTAGATATCATTAATTTATACACATATATATAAGCAGTAAAAATTTATAAAACATCATGAAATACCCAGCGAAGCGGGCGGGTAACAGCTAGTATACATATATTTTATGACATGCGACATTTTGTTTTCATTATAGATCTTTTGAAAAATATTCTTATGTTTAAAGTTTTGAAAATTTATATAAAAAATATTTGAATCATTAGAATAGATATATTAGGGGGGGGGTCAAATCTGAATTCAATGCAATTTGTCCTTTAGAATATTTTAATTACCGACAAATAAAATTAAAAAATAATTACAATTTGAGTCTAGTGAGTGAGTGAATATTAACGTCACGCTATTTAGCTACACAAGGGCTTTTGGCGACGCGGGCCGCGTAATTTTGAACCATGGTTAAGTGACGCGGACGACACCTGAGCTGGCACCTCCCTCTCCCACACCACACCAACGGAAGGACGTTTGAGCTCTCGACAGATTTAACGTGGATCGCTCCCTACATGGTGGGTCTTCAGTGGTACTGGGTTCGAACTCATGATACACCAGCCATGATCCGATACCTTGACCACTTGGCTACCATGGCCACACAATTTGAGTCTAATCAGTTTAATTGTAGAATGTTCGTAATCAATAAAATCAGAGAAATGTAATGTGATTTTAAAGTATATTTAATGTTAGAAAACATTCAAAATATTTTTACTTTTCGTTTTTTAAAAACTTTTTTATAATTTTAGACTTAATTAGAGTTTTATAAATTAATACTCTTTACTAATATGTCTGAACTTTTATTACCGATCTTTAATCTTTAAATTATGTAATACAAAAAAAAACCTTATTTCGAAGGCAAAACTTAAAATACCATTATATTTAAATCAGGAAGTTTTTATATTTTTGTTTCAATATAAATATTCATCGAACAAACAATTTATAAAATATAATACTTTTTAAATATGTACTCTCAGCGGCCGCAAACTAGGAATTTCTCTCATTCGATCTTTAATTTATCTGAATATGTACATTGATACAATGACCGTATTTACCGATAAGACCATTCTCTTAGAAGCTCCAGTTAGTATTGAAATTCTCACAAAAAGCGGGGGAAAGAAATTTTATTGACTTTTAAACGAATTATGATTGTTAATATTAGAAGGGGAGACTCCAATATCTGAAGCTGCTTATCTTCTTGGAGAACTAATTCTGTGTGAACATTCTTTTTCTCATCCAACAGTATCTCAAGTTAGCAAAGAATGGCAGCTAAGCCAAAAAACTGAAGCGTAACATTAGATTGAAATTGTTTGTGAATGAAGATGGTGCTAGGCTGCTAACACGCATCATGTTCAGAAAAAAGTGAGCTACGACGCAAAAAAATTGCTGTTCAATGCAACTCAGGATCTTTGCAAAGTAAATCTCAAAATTGACTTAAACAGATGTTGAATAAAAAAAATCCATTTCATTTCGATTCAAGATTTCTTCTCTGTAATATTGATTCCTGGGTACTTGTATTATGCAGCAGCACAAGGCCCTGGAACCACATGAAACTATTCAAGAAGGGGTTGTAGAATTACGGTCTGAAGAATATTTTCCTGGTATGTTCTTAATCTCATGATCCCAGTCGAAATATCTGTCAACGCAAGCACCTTATTCTAAATCTTTTCTGACCATTTTCACCTGTTTTGACCATAATTGTTCCTAAAGATTATGGCTATTTCCAAAAACCAGGCACCAACTGTATTTTCTGTAAGATTTGCACAAAAAAATGTACAATTTTCAATAAATTTGAACATATAATATAGAAAAATTACGTTCTTTGAATAGAAAAATTAGTTTTCTAGAATACGTATTAAATCACTACAAATTTTGAAGAAAGTGTACCTGAATCACATTTACACACATCTGCTTACAATTTTAAAATTCAATTTTCTAGTGTTCTTTTTATCGAATTCTCATATATAATGCCTCAATAGATGCAGCAAAATGCGCTCTATTTTTTAAAAGTGAAATAAAAAATGCAAAATTTGAAGCACCTTCACGTCCCAGTTATCTTAAGGTTTCGAGATATTTGCGGAACAATAATATTTTTAAGGAAAAAATTGCTCATATATTTTTTTCATTTCAAATTTAATTTCATATTAAAATTTCGTTCTTTTTAAAGTTTTTTAAAATACGAATCTTGCCACAATCAGAGCAATTTAAATCATTCCAATATCGAAAATTCATACGTATAAATTTTGTATAGTTCACTTTAAAAAGAATATTCCCGAAGTGATTTAATCGTATAAAAGTTATTTCCGGCACACATGTGCTCTCACTTCAATATTTTCCATTATTCATTGTAAAATACATCGTGTATTTCATGAAACTTCAATGTGGCCGGTGCTCATCATTTATTTCATTTTCAATTACCTAGAACTGCACTGCTTTTTCCAAAGAAACTGGGCACAATAACACACTCCTGCCATCTATCGACATTGAATGGAACTACAATTTGTTTTCTTGACTTCGCCTTCATTTCATTGCAATTCCTCTCGTTCTTGTTCGGCGAATGGCCTAGTAGCACACTGTACTGCTAAGCAGGAAAAACTAAAAAAGAATAAAAAAAACGCTAAAATGGAACACAGCAGCTACTACACAGCAGCTACAGTATACCCATTAGTCCGGGCGGAGTTGGACAAAGACCGAGAAAGATCAGAGGGAGGAGGATGAGAACGAGGGGGACAGAAAGAGATCTTTTCTGCTTCGTAGAAGTGATGTGGGAGGAGGAAGAGGAGAAAATGCTTTCGAATCCATTTATCATTGGGGACAAATGCCAAAAAGACGACAGAGACGGGCCTACGTGTGAAAAACCGATAAATGTGTAATTGGATTTGGTTTGAAATTGAGAAAGAAGTGTTTTCAGTGAAAGAAAAAAAAGTGGGATTCTCTTTGATGTAAGCACAATACCGGTGGGATGGGCAGGAGATAGAATTGGTTGCAGAACTGTCTGTAAAAAGGAAGAGTAAAATAAATATATTGTGTCTTTATTTTAGAGAATGTTGTTTTTATACGAGAATATTTTTATATTGCATGTAGGATTTTTTTCATTCGATATATTTCAGAATCAAGGTACGCTATAAGCTTAGTCTTTTTGTATTAAAATTGAAAAGGAGTTACTTTGAAATTGAATATTTGTCCAGATTTGTCCTTTTTTACCAAGTGGAAAAAAATTCATTTTTGCATTTTATACATTTTATTGGTCATTCTGATCAATATTTATCTAAATAGACTGTGGGAAATAAAATTTAAGTAGCATAATTTATTTTTGAAAGAATAGTATTTATTAAAATTTGACTTGTTTAATATAATTTTTACTTACGCATTTTTAAAACACTTTTAAAATATTAAAATATATATTTGATGTATTATCACATTTTGAAAAAAGGTTTAATTCTTTAATTGTCCAATAAATCCAAATTTTAAGAAATCACAGTACTTTAAGAATTTTGAAATGAATTATATTTCATAATGAAGTTATGTTCATATATTTGATAATAAATGAATATTATCCAAAATGATATCCTCGTCTTCTGTTCAATTTCAATATTAAACTGATATATTACTCCCACATTATGCTTTTTTATGAAGTAAATTAGTAAAATGCATTGAAAAACCAAACTAGAGTGTTTATATTATACAAAATTAATGATATCATATAAAGCTTAGATTTCATTTATCGTTTAAAATATGGTTATTTCAATAAACAAGAACTTGATTGAATTTTTTTAATAATTAACAATGATAAATAAGGTAACTAACTGACAGAATTTGCGCTTTTAATAACAAAAATATTTCCTTCAAAATTTAAATGAAACTCGGAGCACAGTCTAATCATATTTGAAAACTAAGGCATACTTGAAACTAAACAATTAGGAATATGTTGATCGCAAACCTTATAAAATTCAATTTATCGAATAACATACAAAGATTAATAAATAAGAAACACGGAAGATATTCATATTTTTTAAAAAAAAAAGATTATTGTGTTGATACTTAGATAGTTTAAGAAATCTTAAGACTATATGTGACAAATATACAAACTTTTTATTACTTACTAGAAAAAATGCAATCAAAATTATATGATTCTATACCAAAGAGTTAATAAACAATTATCAAGAAATAAAAAAAGAGTTAAAACTCTAAATTTTACAATTATTTTTTACCAAGTTGAAAACCTTGCTACTGTATGTTTAACAATGGTATTACATGGTAAAAAATGGGTTTTTTTAAAAAAACTTCCCCTTAAAAAAAAAATCGGTTCATAACGCGCACTTTTAGCACAAAAAATAAGGTAGATATTTACGAGTGAGCGTTTTATGCCTATAAAAATGATAACTTTAAAAATAAAAATAGAGATGAACATAAAAAAAGAATTAGAATTTTACATATATCGAAATATAGTGTATTTAAAAGAAGTAACATATATATATATATACCTTGCGAACTTAAAAGTTTGTAATTCTAAAAGTATGTAGTATTTTTAAAAGCCTGGTATAATACCTCGAATAAATGATTTCAAAATAAAAGAGCATCATTGCACACGAACATTTCAGGTTTCTTCGTGTTATACGGTAAATATGCCTAAAAATTATAAAATGTAGCATGAATGTAAAGGTGTTATACCCCAGTGCGGATTATACATCGGATATTACAGTACATGAATGAAGAAAAATTCCGTAGCTTGTGATGTATATGCGTAGAAAAGGAAACCTTTTAAATTTATGAATGAGAAAAAAAACTGGAATTACACATAGATATTCATATGCACATTAATTAATTCGGTATTTATTGCCATTGTCCCTAATACATTATCTAATGTACTACATAGCTATTATCTAATTTATCAAGAATGCGTCCGGGTTTGTTTGGTTTTTTTTGTGTATATTTCCCTCTGGGATTTCTTATAAAGATCGGCTAAATCCGAGGAAGAATGGAAAAGCCTGATTATCAGACACTAAACTTAAGTACTCTAATGAAGAGGGTACTGGTAGGGATTGCAATACCGGGATACCGAATACCAGTATTATGAGCCACTTTAATAATTTTGTAATACCGGTATTCACAAGTTTAAAAACCGGTTTTTCGGTATTTACTAAATTTTTTTAAATGGTCTCAAGAATCATCAACCTAGCTAAATAGTATACATTTGTGTTTTATGTCTCTCTAACGGGCGAAATAATTAGACTGTGAATATAAAGTTGATTCGTACAATCAAGAGAAGTGATGAAATATGTGAATTATCTAAGGAGGCGGGCCAAAACTATTATATTACAGTTCAGAGCGATACCGCAAACGCGCAGGATTCGTAGTCTGTGATATTCGTATCTGTGAAAACCAGGTTGTAGTTGTGAAGAAAGTGCGTGATATTTTGATTTTTTTTTTTAATTGGGGAGTTTGTTATTCCCATTGTATTTGCATATCACACTTATATTTACATAGCATCATGATTTTAAAAATGAAAATGAAAAAGAAGAAAAGAAACTAACCAATTCAAATTTGATCATGCTTATAATAAATTTTCTTAAGGTTTTTATCCACAAACCTTATCCACATTCAAAAGAATTCGGTACAGTTATCGAAGATGATTACGATACTAATGTTATTAGTGAAAAGGAATTGTCTCTTGAACAAAAAATAGAATTATCTATAAGTAAAAAAAAAAATGCAGCAGACCAAAATACAATACAGAAATCAGCTATATCCAAAACCATACGTCGAGAAATCAATTTATTTGAAGATGAGGAATTTAGAGGTAAATACTTGGAAAAAGTATATCGCGTATTATTAACAATACCGCCAACTAGCGTACATGCCGAAAGAGCGTTTTCGACAGCTGATAATATGTGCCCATAATTACGTCCCAGGCTTAATGTCAGTATAATAATTGCATTATGTATTTTTTAAGATCACATTTCAAAAATTTGTAATTTAACCACAGACTGAATAGGGATATGTACACTTTTTGTGTGATTTAATTAAATAAGATGTTCCTTTACTTTTTTCTCTGATTCTTTATATACGTTATAATTTAAAAATTACAAATTACAATTTTTGTGACATTTCCACTCTCAAATATAAAATTGTCAAACAAAACAAAAAAAAACACCTGTAATTTCTTCCATTTACAAAAATTTCTACTTCCGATATTAAAACCGATATCCGGGTATTAAGATATAAAAATTACCGAATACTGGTATTGAACTTTTGATCCGATATTGCAATCTCTAGGTACTGGCAATTTAGCTGGCTTAGAAAATGTTTCACAGGCAAGTGGAAAATCAGTATAAACGATTACCTTAAGTATTACCATGTTGAAAGGTAAGCCCAGGATTTTATGAGTGAAAAGACAGCATAACATGACTTAGAAAATGGCGTGTTATTGTGTTGTTATAATGTTGCGAATAAAAAATCATTTTTTGCTAGTTATCAAGGCTCCATTCGAAGATAGACTTTTTGCAATAAATTCAGTTCTCTGTCACTGAAATTTCAGATTGAACAATCCTGGTAGCATTGCAATTCCACAAATAATTACTTGCCTCTATGATGAATCAAAGGAATAATATGCTAATTTGGACAATTGATGCACCTGAGCAAATCTTCATTAATTTACCTATCTATGATCTTTAGGGTCACTGATGTACAAATTACACTTTTGACCAATAATAATAATTAATCATGTAGGGAGTATGAGCGTATTTGATTATCACTCTGTTCTCTGGTTCTGTTGCCCTCTTCCAGAATGACCACAGTGTTTAGTTATCTAGACTAACATCGTTGATGTGACATCGCTCTAAATACAATGTGCTAACGTCCGTCTTGGCTACCTTGTGTGCTTTATCCAGCCTTGTTGATCGCTCTTTTTCAAAATAATGACACGTTCATATTCTGAGCACAAAAGGGAACTTAAAACCCCGAAAAGTATTTTTCTCTTTTACTCTCTCGCCATACACATATTAAATTACAATGTTAAAAGGTTTCAAATTTGTTCATTTTGTTAGCCGTAAAAAGGGAATCATTTGTATACTGCACCGTAAGATACCGACATATGAGACTTCACAACAGTAAAACAATTCTTTCTTAATCTGGGTTTTTATTCAAAGTATCATCGTAAAAGTATAAATTAGATTTTAATTAATATCAAAAACAAAACACATAGATATTTTTTAGTTATTTTTCATTAAAAAATATTCAATTAATTTTTTTTTATTTTGTTATTTGTTTCAAGTTAATTGCAACTCTTTTTAATCCCCATTTCGTGTTAATAGTTTGTAGTTACAAAATACTTTTTTGTTCACAAATATTTTTTAACATTTTTTTTTAAAAAATAAATGCTTTAATTTTATTATTCATTTCTGCATGCGTTTTGTCATTTTTAATATGCTACCATGAACAGCTACTCCAACCTCGTATTCAATATTTTTGGAAACAGAATAACAACTGAAACTCCTCATCTTAATTGTTTCAAAAACAATCATTATACGATATTCAATTATGTAATATTGAATAATAGCAATTTATAATTATTTAATATAAGTTTCCAACTACTTCTAATTTATTTAATGTTTATTGAACTTTGACAGCATATTCTAAAAATTACTTACTTATTGTGTAACTGGTTTATTTTTACCTCATTTGTTGAAATGACAATCGATATTCTTCTAGTCCAAAGTCTGTCACAACTTGAAGCATTTTACATGCTTTCATTTTCTTAGCTATCAGGTGCGATTCATAGCTTTTTGAACTTGTCTTTTGACTCATGATTAATTATCGTTTCTATCCTTCGAAGGTATTCTTTTGACAATTTACTTCCAGTCTCATCAACTTCAATTTATTTCCGGTTGGAAGTAAAGAAATAATACAGCTTCCCACTTTTATAAATTTTCAATTATATATTTTCAGTTTAATAGATTCTACAAACTATAAATCACCAGTTTTAAGAATTGGGGTAGTTTTCGTCTACAAAATAAAACTAAAAAGTAAAATTTAAGTATTTCTGATTGAGAATTTTGAGTTTTTAAATTCCAACTACATTAAGAGCTATTATTTTCAAAATAAATGCAATAATTATACCGAAAAACTTATCTCAACATAGACACAATGCAAAACATAATTGATTAACTTCCTTTTAATTTTGTGTATCATTTTACTTTTTACCTTGATTCCGTTAAAGACTTGTCGTGTAGCAGAGCTAATATTCATCATTAAACTAGATGGGAGCCGCCCATCCGGTATAGTGGTTAGTGACGCTGACTGCGGTGTCGTAGGGACTGGGTTCGAATCCCGGAGAAGGCATGGATGCTTGTGTTGTAAGCCCCCGTGTGGTACATTGTGTGTTGCAAGGGGTCTCTAAATGTTCTCAATAAAAAAAATCTAGTCGGGACTCATTCTCACTCTGACGTACAATGGGAGTTATAAAAATTGGTCAGTGCCGTCTTCATCGCTCAATTGCAATTCAAAATTACGAATCTTCTAAGTCTGACTTCGTAAAACAATCAACTAATTTAACAAATCTAATTTTTAATTAATTTCCTTTTAGTTTTACAAAATACTTTTAATAAATAAAACATGTTGGATAAAAAAATGTGAAATACCTTTTTTTATTCATAATTATGATACTACTTTTGATTATTCACTGTAGATTAATATACGATAGATATCTGCATTTTTTTCCCAAACATGACCGGCATTTTCTCCATGAAATTTAAATTTAATTAGTTTGTGAGTTGTGTGAGATGAGGAACATTAATTTCTGTTCATCAAACCTGTTTCAATTTAAATTTAATGAACAACATGGTTATTGTGAAAAAATCAGTTTTCGATTTCAATATTCTAAGGTAAGAAAAAAGGTATCACTAACCTTATTCTTCCATTTCTAACGCCCGGGATGAACTTGACGTAAAATTTGAGTGTGTTATTTCAAATATACTCATATTCATAAGATTGAGAGTCCTTTGTGTATGTTGCAAAATTGATTTAATGGAGAAGAGAAATAAAAAAAACTGATACATATCGCGCGCTTTTAATACAAAGACTCAATTGCTACCAATACAGACAAAAAGAAAACAAAACACAAAAAGGAATGCGCTCAAAGCACTACTGAAGTTGCTCTACAAATTCTTTGGTTACGTTCGCGACAGTAATCATCATGAAACTGTGAATCCACGATTTTTTTTTTGTCACCTAAAAATAAAAAATTTGACAACTGTGAACTATTTGACAACTGCCAGTTCATAGCTTTCCTGCAGTTAGACGTCTTGATTAAAGGTCTAGCCTCATTACTAAAACCAAATTCACGAACACAATATGTGTTTCCTCTCCCTTTCTACTTAGCACTTTGCATATATTTAGGTATGAAAGTTTCACCAGTTTTTCGCATTACTCTAAAACAACTGTTATTGCAATGTAAATAAACTCTAATTTCATCAAACTATATTATCTGACTCTATTACTAAATAGTCCAATGACGATGTACTCTAGCCCATTCTGGGTATTTTTTTTCTTTTGAATGGTTGTTAATAAAGGACATTTCCAGGATACATGACTAAATATTCACAATCCATGTAGTTCTCAATTTAGAATTTCTTCTGAAATGAACTGACTAGGTCCAATATTGTACATTTGAAGCATATTTCTATGTTTGGTACCAATCAAATGTTACTAATCGTTCCATACATCTGCTATGTCTATTTACCGGGATCAGGGACTTCTTAAGATTTCACGGGGCCCTGGGCTTCTATGCAAAAGTAGACTCCCCCCCCCCGTAACCCTTTTAAGTAGACCGTATATAGCCTACTTGTCATATACTCGAACAAAAGGCAAACCGTAACAAACAAATGTATATTACTCCTAATATCACATACCTAGTTACGAAACCGACTGGACCGACTGCTGCCTTTCTTCTAAATGAGTCATGATGGCGCGTGGTGGTGCGCCTAGTCCGAGACATGGACGACAGACATGATATAATAATGCTGTCTTGCCACGATAGCCATTTAGTGCACAGTTTGAAATTCCCATGTTTTCGGAGAAAATATCCAGGAATAATATTTGATCATTAAAATTATTTCGATAATGATCTTATTGAGGTAGATTCGAGAATGAGACGAGGCCTTTTTACCTCCTGAGGTCGATGCCCTGGGTCCGGACCCAAGTGGCCAATGCCTTAAAACATCAATGACAGTGATTGATTTTCACCAACAGTTTCTTCATTGTGGTAAGTTGTATGAAAACTTCTTTTCCAATGTAAATGAACACTACTGACTCTATAGAGGGTACTCCAATAAATTCTGTTACTTCTTTTAAACTATCTCCATGATCCAGGTCAAAAACTGTATCCCCCTTTTTCCATTCTCTTATATCATATATAAGATCCATAGAGTTCAAAAGTTACATTAATAACATTAAAAAACTTACATTAAAAAACTATAAATGTTACATTAATAATTTTACATTTTACAAAAAATTTAGAAACTCATAATAAGCTCCGAAAGGTTTAATTGTAACTGACTTTGAGATGATCCATGTAACTTCCTTTTGAACTCATGAAATTGTCTTCAATCTATATTTTTATCTGGCACGCTGTAAGAATAATGATAACAGAAACAAATAACGGAGAACTATATTAATAATTATTACAAATAAAATTATGTAATTGTTGGGAAGATGGCGGACTAAAAAAACGAATCTTAAAAAAGAACAGAGAGAGAGAGACAGAGAGAGAGAATAAAATCTAAATATTTTTCACAGTTAAAAAAGTGTGCTTGTAATAAATACCCAAAAATTAGCCAATAAATATAATATAAAAAACTATGAATTTTTAAAAAAATTAACTGAACTATATTCTAAATTAAAAAGGAATATTAATCAGAATTTCAAAAAAAAAGGATGAAATAGCAAGCAATAATTTTTTTCTACAAAGTATAGTTACTTCTTAAGTTACCTCGATGAAATCCGTGTACATGTTTACCATAAAATATGTTATTATATTTTGAAATATTTTAAAATATTCTTTAAAAAATATTTTGCTGATCACTGTTTATCTTTATAACAAATGAAACTTCATTTATATTAACCAATTTAGGATTCGCGCGTTGCAAAAACCCAACATTAAATTCTAAGTTTTTTAACACGTTTCTGATTATTTTCCGATTAAACTAAAATTTAAATTATATTTTTCATTCTTTAATTGTTGATTATAAATTATTTTTATTTTCACAATTATCAAAATTTTCAACCTAAATCAAAAAATTTTCGAAAAAAAGTTGGGTTTTTTTTAAATTAATTAATTAAGTTTTATTGTGTGTTGTTTATACTCGAATAAGTCTAAAAATTCAGTTTGAAGCAGTTCTGAAAGCGCAAGCCAGGGGTGATCTTTAATGGTTTGAAGTACATCTGCGTATATCAAATTATAAAATCCTTCAATTCAGTTCTCAAAAAAGAATTTAAGACTTCTGTATTTTTATTAACTGAACATTTTATTAATTTACTTTGATCAGTCCTTATTAATCGAATTATGCACAGAATTTTCAAGTATATTAAATCTTTTAATCTGTTCTGTTAAAGATTGAACATGGGTTTTATCTGTCATAAAACTAATTAATATTATTGTTTCAGACGATGCACGTAAGCATTACTTTATTTTGTGATTATACTTGGAAGGAAGAGAAATAAATATTCACCTACATTTAAAGGTCATTACGACCAAACAATAATTATGATTGCGATTCTTTTTTTTTAAACTTTTTTTTTAAAGTTTCGGGACGAAACATGATTTATCATCTTTTCTTCATATATACTTTACGCTCTTTTTCATGCTTGTTTTCTGGAATCTTCCCAAAAAAAAGAGGGGGAAATGACATTTTCTAAAGGAAATCTGGATTTTCTTTACTGATCCACTTGCATGATTCATTTTTCATATCATTTGGATTGGAATAAAATAAGCCGAAGAAAGGGGGTTACGTATATTTCACTTCCTTTTTATCCCGTTCTCATTCGAAAAGCAGTTTTTGTTCAGTTTAATAAATTGATATTTGACAAAAAAAATTATTTAATGATGCAAAAAAAAGTTATGAAACTAAATGAAGTTCATGGATGCGGGAGTAATCATAATGACTAGAGCAATAAATGTCTTAGAGCACGATAATTTTGTGTAAAAGCTGACTTCACTACCTTAGCACCATTCTTTTACTTGCGACATATATTTTAGACTGCTGTTTCTCTCATTCTAAAACGCTGAAGACACATTTCCCATTTTATGATATAGGTATTTTATTTTTAAACAACTTGACTGATAGAAATGTTTAATACAATTATGAACTAAGTAATACAAGTATTTACGATTACTTCCCAAAACCTCTACAAAAAGTAATTGCACCACAAAATATTCAAAATAATCTATCTTCTTCTTGACTTAGAGACAAATTTCTGATCCCATTTCCAGATTTGGCGAGTAAAATATCGTTACAATAAGTTCGATTTATCATAAAAGGGTGTTTATTAGTTTCTTTAAACTATAATTTATTTCTGATTTAAATAAATAAGATGTTTCTTTACTTTTTGTGATTCCTTATACTACTGTGTGTGTGTGTGTGTGTGTGTGTGTGTGTGTGTGTGTGTGTGTGTGTGTGTGTGTGTGTGTGGTGTGTGTGGTGTGTGTGGTGTGTGTGTGTGTGTGTGTGTGTGTGTGTGCGTGCGTGCGTGCGCGTGCGTGCGTGCGTGCGTGTGTGCGTGCGTGTGCGTGCGTGCGTGCGTGTGCGTGCGTGCGTGCGTGCGTGCGTGCGTGCGTGCGTGCGTGCGTGCGTGCGTGCGTGCGTGCGTGCGTGCGTGCGTGCGTGCGTGCGTGCGTGCGTATTCAAATTTTATTTCAATAGCATTTTTTTGACAGAATTGTTAATTCCGTTCTGAACAGATTGAATCTTTTCATTTACAATATTGCTATTGAAACAAAAAGAATAAAATTTAAAAAGAGTTATTGTGCTAATTACATTAGAATAAAAAGTTTATTTAAAAAAAACTAATTAAGTAACAGTGTCCTATAATTATTAACAAACATACTTCCTTTCGATAACTTACTAAGGTTTTTTTTCTCAGCTATATTTTTTATCCGTTTTTCTTTTTGTACGTAACATTAGCAAAGTGTAAATGGAGAAGCAGTGATAATTAAAAAGAAAGAATTTTGTGGTAATGGAATTTCCTAATAAGTTTGCAATTAGCAAAAACGTATATTTGGAACTAACCTTTCTTATAATTTTCATTGTCCCCTTAATTAACTAAATGCAAAAGGCACGTAGAAATATCTAACAAAAAAAACTTTATTTTTAAACAAGAAATAAATATGCAGCAAATACATTTACTTAGTAATTAAATTACTAACTGTTTGACTAAAACAGATCACAAATATCGAACAGGAGAAGTAAAATTTTATTTTCACTTCATTCAAAACAAATATGCGTGTGCAAACCAAATAAAATCTCAAAAAAGATCTCAAAATGTGTAGAATATACTCTTTCAGATTACAAGCATGGGTAAAAATAGTTATAATTTACAAAATGATATGTGTGTATTGGAGTACAAATGATTGGACAAAAATCCAATAGAAATTCTTTTTCTGAATCACGATTGAAAATAATTTAATAAAAGCATTTTAAGGATATTGTAGGAAAAAAAGGCAAAGTAAAGCTAAAATATTTCTCAGCGCTTTGCCTGTAAAAAAGAAATTAGATATACCAATACCATATAAAAAAAATTTGATAGAAATATAAATCTTAGTCTCTTTGAAAGAAACACTCCTTTAAATAGTATATGCAATTATCTTTTTTGTGGTAAAAGTAGACTAGCCTTTAAAGAAAAAATATGTAAGATCTGTATTTCATTTTAATTGCTTCTTTTGGATCTAAAACTGCGGAATATTGTTTCTTTTGATGTACGTGTGGCAGATGTATTTTATTGATTTTTCTTTATTGCCTGAGATTTTAAAAAATTTGTATTCTTCCGCATTCTTGGCGGAATTTCAACTAAGGTAAAATATCTGATTTCTTCAATTCGTTTATAAGAGCAGGTTTTTTCAAATATTCGGTCGCAGCTCAATTTTTATTTCCTTTGCAGGACGAATTTGATTTGAACCGACTTTTTATTTTTTCCATTTCCTGAAATAGCCCTCTAGATCGCAATATCGTTCTGAATCCATCGCCACAAGTTAAAATGCAATGAACTCCTCATTTTCAGGTGCTTTGTTTTTGTTGACGATACAGAAATCGGCTTCTCATTTATATTAATTACAAAATTTGTTCTTAAACATGTGAACATTGTTAATTCTTTCTCTTTTACAGCCCTTTTCATAAAAATTGTCTATGTTTCTATTTTCTTCCAAAACCTTACTTAGATATTCCGAGACCCAGTGAAGTATAATCCATTAGAGCGTCAAGAAAGTTTTCTAACGACTGTAAAAATATAAGCAAGTCTAATTATTAGATTTATGAGAGTTCCAAGTGAATTTCTGTCTTTTAACCGATATTTTACTAGATTTTATGCATATTTTTAAATACACAATTAGTGAGCAAGTGTTGGAACTTTTTTTTCTTACGAAGGGAGAAAAGACGAACCAATTTGCGTGGCTTCGGCATATATTTCATCACGTGACGTCATGATTTATTTTGAAAGATCGTTGTATTTACTATTTGTTTGTTCTTTTAGCAGGATTATGATTATTTTTTGAATGAATCGTCACAAAAAAGTTTTCTTTCTAATACACTGAAAATTATTCAAAATCTCACTAAAGCATGAAATATTTTTAAAAATTATTTTATATTTCTGGATTTGTTGTCCATATAGTGGGTTAGACATGAGCTCTTATTTTAAAAAATATATGCAAGCTAGCAAAAAAGATTAAGGAGTGTCTTTTGAAAAATTCCCACGAGTGAAAAATGAACAATCTGGTTAGTATTTAAGAATTAAATTCATTTATATATATATTCTAATTCAAACTTATTTGTATAAATCAATATACCATTACATTTAATAATGTATTCTGGTTGATGAGAAACATAAACATGTTATTTAATTGAAAAGGACATAATTAAATTAGCTTCTCAAATTCATTTGCTTTATTATACGTGTGTGTGTGTGTGTGGTGTGTGTGGTGTGTGTGTGTGGTGTGTGTGTGTGTGGTGTGTGTGTGTGTGTGTGGTGTGTGTGTGTGTGGTGTGTGTGTGTGTGGTGTGTGGTGTGTGTGGTGTGTGTGTGTGTGGTGTGTGTGTTGTGTGTGGGTGTGTGTGTGTGTGTGTGTGGTGTGTGTGTGTGTGTGTGTGTGTGTGTGTTTTATTTTCTATTACATCTTCAAGTCTTAAATCAAGCACCCACTTATTTCGCGGAACAGATAGCCCCAAACAGAACACTTCTAATCCAATATCCTTAGTTTTTTTAGCCTCATATGCCATGCTTAACTTCCAAACATAATTTCGCCGTAAGAAGGGTACTTAAGACATCTGGACATAAGTGTAAGCCACTTATACTTCACTTGAATGCCCGTTTTCTCTCAGAACAGACGCAGATATTGTTCGTTGAATAAAACCGTTTTTAAAAAGGCTTGGTGTTGATTTGAAACATGACATCTTTATATATAAAAAGTACGTGTCACAGTGTTTGTCCGCGATGGACTCCGAAACTACTGAACCGATCATAATATAATTTTGCATACTGTGTGTCATTTCGTCCAACTTAACGCATAGGAAAGTTTTCATTTCAATTATTGACGCCATAATTTTTTTATTGCCGGAAATGTGAAGAGTCCGAAAACGGGAAAATTTGCAAAATGTCGCAATGCTCATGTGTCTGTGGAAGCAGGTATTGTATGCCAAAATGCACTAAAAGTAAGTGCCCGGCATATTTCGGGGTGTGGAATCCGATTTTTGAATCAGTTTCCGAAAATAACCGTAACATTGTCGGATAGTGCCTGTCGACCGTATTTTAGATACACAGTGGCAAGGACTTAACTTAAAAGCCTTGGAATGTGAAAACTTGGTAACTGGCGTATTTCAGAACGGATAATCCGAATCTGATATTCAATCTGAGAAATAACTGTAACTTTACCGGATAATTTGGTACGACCGTCTATTACGCAAACCGGGGCAGGAGCTTATCCTTAAAGTCTTGGCACAGGAAAAGTGCATTTCTTGTGTAATTTCAGATGGTGAAAGAGAGTCTGAAATCGAATATTAGAAATTCCTGTAACTTTGCCCGATAATGACGGAGGACCGAAATATTCTCGGCTAGCAGCATCAGCCAAACTTGCCGACGTAGAGAGGAAGAAAGTGGGTCTTGGACGTATTTTGGGACTGCCGATCTGAATATTCTCAATAAAATTCAAGATAATCCAATAAATACGTCGAATAATGCCAGACCAACGTATTTTAAGCGAAATGTGGCAGGTGCTTGCCTTAAAATTCTTGAGGTGTGAGAAATGCTTTCCTGTTGTTTTTCAGCGGGGGGAGCAAAAATCTGAAATCATATTTTAAAAACTTCCGTTACTTTGCCGGATAATGCAGGACGACAGTAATGTCCCCCTTCAGGGACTAAGCTTACGGAAGTAGGGGTCTCAAAAGTGGGCTCCGAGTGCTTTTCGAGATGGGGAATGAGAATCTGGATTCATTTTAAAAGCTTACGTAACTTTTCTGGGTTTTCCTGGAATGAGGTCGAATGGCTTTGCGTTCGAGTCCCGCCTCTAGATTTCCCTTCCCAACCTAAACTTGCAGGCGCAATCTTGCGAAAATACGATTGCAATAAGAAATTGCATTGACAATCGCATCTTCTGGCATTGCGGTCACTTTGTTAGATGGTGGAAAAACTGCACATTCTGCATCAAGCTGCCTTTGGATATTCATAAGATACAAGATGCAATGCATACCATTGAAAAAAAGCGGATTGGCTACAGTATTGCAAGTGAATTCAATTATGATCAGGGATAAGTGTACCATGGCCCATAAACGTTCACTCAAAGCATTACATAGAACTTGCTAGATTTAAACTGCAACGAGAAAATATTCGGTGTTGTGATTTCCAACAGACATTAACAGTCGTTCCTCGATCTACTTTTGACCACGAGATTAACGTATGCTTAAAACAATTGTTTTTATGGCGAAACGTGGAAACACTTCGATTAACCATAAACACGTGAGTACATTTGCATGATTATCAATCGGAGCAAATATTTTCTAACCAACTGCTGCATATTGGAAACGGTGAAGAAGAACTTCATCCCAATACATAATGCATGAAATAGCCAAATAATTTCTGTACTGTTCTTCAGACAGAAAGGAGCTGATGTAGAGTTTCTTTCCGGATATACTGTATATAACTATCTAGATAATTATTACCTCTGTAATCATGTTACGTAATTAGAAAAATGTTGATATTATGCTGAAATAAGTTTTCAGATACAGAGTTGTTGCCAGGTGATCCAATCGACACTGTTTTGAATCAATCGACACGGTTGTTGATGAAAACAAAACCGTAAATTTTCCAACGGAGTTTTTGAATTCTCTATATGTACCAGGAATATCACCCCATAATCTTCGGTTGAAGATTGGCTGCCTGGCTCTTCTGCTGCGTAACTTAAATCCACCTAGATTATGCAACAGTGCACGTTTGATCATCAAAAGAATTACCGGGAACTTCTTGAAGCAAACATTTTGACTGTAAAGTTTAAACGAGAATATGGTTCTGTTGCCCCGTGTTCCATACTGTCAAAATCTCCAATACCATTCAAAAGGCTTCAATTCCCAATTCGTTTGGCTTTCGCGATGACCATAAATGAATCTGAAACCCAAATAATATTCATTTAATGCTTGGACATGTTATCTTATAAAATTCTAAACAATTCGAACACACACTTTCATGTAGAGTCCTGTAACAAACAGGCTGGTTTTTGCAAGTTTTGAGTTGTATTGTCTCTGCGTGTCTCCCCTGTAACGTAGCCCCTTTGATGACCATCTTAGTGTTTTGCGATTGATCAGGGGAAAATACACTTTTATTGCTTTCCTTCTTCAAGTGGACACTAGAAGAACCGCACCCTTTTATCATCCGTCCATATCTTTCGTTTAACACGTGGCTGTGCAACACTTGTGCTCAGAAAGAATGGTCCATTATTGTGAAGAGATGCGTAGGATTGTGTACGAATGTATTGAATGTGTTCTTTAAATACAGGACTTTTAACTTCTTTATAATATTTATATTGTATAATGTATACTTTTTAAAAATTATTTTAAAATAATTTTATACATATGTAGATTTGCTGTTTTATTACATGCTTTCAAATTTAAATGTGTTAGACAAAAAATTCTCTTCGAGTATTTTGGGAGTTTTTTATATACCCTCTTGATAATTCGAAATCTTGATATTTCGAAGTTTTCATTGGTCCCTTCAACTTCGAATTATCGAGAGTCGACTGTATATATTTCCTAAATACGATCTTTTCTGTACACTGCTATCCATACAATTATTCCGAAGGGCTTGGAATGCAATAAAAGGATATTGACAGGGTTTGCAAAGGATTGCTTCTTTCAGTGAATTTGCTTCTTTATATATGTATATAATTCTTTTTCTTCGCCCGCTTCCCCCGATACATCCCATACGCGTGTCTACGTGGAAAACAGTGAGATTGGGAAAAGAATCGCGTAGCTTTTTAGTGGCAGTTAAGGGATTAATTTTAAACTGTATAAATTCTCTAGATAAGGGTTAATTTTTGGAAAAAGTTTTATATGACAAGCTCACGGGATCACTGGTAATTATTGAATTTGTTCTTATAGTACTCTCAAATTATTTATGAAATATATTGTGCA